>JARQOD010011107.1:0-24705 GCA_033576555.1 Oophaga sylvatica
AGAGAGCTCTATATCCCCTCTTACAGAGAGAGTCCTATAGTCCTCCTGCTCTTACAGTAGATGAGCTCCATAGTCTCCCTGCTCTTTAGCAAGTATAGAGACATAGTCTCCCTCTCTTAAGTAGAGAACTCCTAGTCTCCCTGCTCTTACAGTAGAGAGCTCCATAGCTCCCTGCCTTACAGAAGAGCTCATAGTCTCCCTGCTCTTACATAGAGAGCTCTATAGTCTCCCTGCTCTTACAGTAGAGAGCTCCATAGTCTCCTGCTCTTACAGTAGAGAGCTCTATAGTCTCCCTGCTCTTACAGTAGAGAGCTCATATCTCCCTGCTCTTACAGTAGAGAGCTCATATCTCCCTGCTCTTACAGTAAGAGCTCTTATCTCCTGCTCTTACAGTAGAGAGCTCTATAGTCTCCCTGCTTTACAGTAAGAGCTCATAGTCTCCTGCTCTTACAGTAAGAGCTCCATAGTCTCCTGCTCTTACAGTAAGAGCTCATAGTCTCCTGCTCTTACAGTAGAGAGCTCCATAGTCTCCCTGCTCTTACAGTAGAGAGCTCCATAGTCTCCCTGCTCTTACAGTAAGAGCTCATAGTCTCCCTGCTTTACAGTAAGAGCTCATAGTCTCCCTGCTCTTACAGTAGAGAGCTCATATTCCCTCTAAGTAAAGCTCTAGCTCCTGCTCTTACAGTAGAAGCATAGCCCCTGCTACATAGAGCTCATTCTCCTGCTCTTACAGTAAGAGCTCTATAGTCTCCCTGCTCTTACAGTAGAGAGCTCTATAGTCTCCCTGCTCTTACAGTAGAGAGCTCTATAGTCTCCCTGCTCTTACAGTAGAGAGCTCTATAGTCTCCTGTCTTACAGTAGAGAGCTCTATAGTCTCCTGCTCTTACAGTAGAGAGCTCTATAGTCTCCCTGCCTTACAGTAAGAGCTCATAGTCTCCCTGCTCTTACAAAATAAGAGTACCGCTCTTACAGTAAGAGCTCATAGTCTCCTGTCTTACAGTAGAGAGCTCATAGTCTCCCTGCTCTTACAGTAGAGAGCTCTATAGTCTCCCTGCTCTTACAGTAGAGAGCTCTATATCTCCCTTCTTACAGTAGAGAGCTCTATAGTCTCCCTGCTCTTACAGAGAGAGCTCATAGTCTCCTGCTCTTACAGTAAGGCTCATAGCTCCCTTTAATAGAGTCATTCCCTGTCTTACAGTAGAGAGCTCTATAGTCTCCACTGCTCTTACAGTAGAGAGCTCTATAGTCTCCCTGCTCTTACAGTAAGAGCTCCATAGTCTCCCTGCTCTTACAGTAGAGAATAGTCTCCCTCTAGTAGCTCTCCTGCTCTTACAGTAAGAGCTCATAGTCTCCTGCTCTTACAGTAAGAGCTCCATAGTCTCCTGCTCTTACAGTAGAGAGCTCATAGTCTCCCTGCTCTTACAGTAGAGAGCCATAGTCTCCCTGCTCTTACAGTAGAGAGCTCCATAGTCTCCCTGCTCTTACAGTAAGAGCTCATATCTCCCTGCTCTACAGTAGAGAGCTCATAGTCTCCCTGCTTTTAGTTACATTAATAGAGAGCTCAATAGTCTCCCTGCTCTTACAGTAAAGAGCTCCATAGCTCAATAGGTCTTCCCTGCTCTTACAGTAAAGAGCTCCATAGTCTCCCTTCTCTTACATAGAGAGCTCTATAGTCTCCCTGCTCTTACATAGAGAGCTCCATAGTCTCCTGTTGTGAATGGACTTGAAATGAGTTCTGAGCAGAGGCTCCCTCTGGTGGTTACAAGCGGTACTGGACTGTCCAGTGAAGATTGTGAGGAGTGGGAATCAGGTGTTACTGACTGGTCTTATATAAGGGAGTCGCCTTCCCATCAGGGTTGCCGGTGATCAATTGTTCTGGTCTCACTCCATGATTCCTGTTTCCCTTGTAGCCTGCTGTGTCGTGTCTGCATCTCCTGCTAACAGATAAGACAATTTCTTCTTTTTGTTTTTGTGCTTTATTTTTGCATTTTGTCCTGCACTTCTGTGGGGGCCTTCAGGGTCCCCTCCGGGGGCTTTTGCCCTCTCAGTTTAGTTCAGCCACTGATGTTTGTACTTTTGCTTTTTCCAGTTTCTTCAGTGGCTGCTGTTTTGATTTTGTTACACCAGAGAACTAATTTAGGTGGTAGAGTCGTGTGATCTCAGGTGTTTTTGAAATTAGTAGAGTTGGTGCTTTGCAGGGTTTTTTGGGATTGCAGTAAGTACCCTTCCTATCCTTTTCTATTTAGTTAGTTTGGGCCCCAACGTTTGCTCATACTATTTTCTGTCTGTGTCAGTATTTCTTCTTGTCTAACAGCCATTACATGTTTGGGGGCTTTCTATGTTCTTTGGGGATCTGCTCCGGGGCAGATAGCTTTCCTATTTCTATCTTTAGGTGTAGTTAGTTTCTCAGGCTGTGACGAGGCGTCTAGGACCAACGTAGGAACGCTCCACGGCTGCCTCTAGTTGTGGTGGTTAGTCAGGGTACTGCAATCTCATAGATTCCAACTGCTCTGGTGTATTGCCTTTTTACCTGCACTCCTCAGTTACCGAAACTAACAGTCTCCCTGCTCTTACAGTAAAGAGCTCTATATCTCCCTGCTCTACAGTAAGAGCTCTATAGTCTCCCTGCTCTTACAGTAGAGAGCTCTATAGTCTCCCTGCTCTTACAGTAGAGAGCTCTATAGTCTTCCTGCTCTACAGTAGAGAGCTCTATAGTCTCCCTGCTCTTACAGTAGAGAGCTCTATAGTCTCCCTGCTCTTACAGTAGAAGCTCTATAGTCTCCTCTCTTACAGTAGAGAGCTCATAGTCTCCCTGCTCTTACAGTAGAGAGCTCCATAGTCTCCTGTCTTACAGTAGAGAGCTCATAGTCCCCTGCTCTTACAGTAAGAGCTCTATAGTCTTCCTGTCTTACAGTAGAGAGCTCTATAGTCTCCCTGCTCTTACAGTAGAGAGCTCCATAGTCTCCCTGCTCTTACAGTAGAGAGCTCTATAGTCTTCCTGTTCTTACAGTAGAGAGCTCATAGTCTCTGTCTTACAGTAGAGAGCTCCATAGTCTCCCTGCTCTTACAGTAGAGAGCTCTATAGTCTCCCTGCTCTTACAGTAGAGAGCTCTATAGTCTCCTGTTCTTACAGTAGAGAGCTCTATAGTCTCCCTGTTCTTACAGTAGAGAGCTCTATAGTCTCCCTGCTCTTACAGTAGAGAGCTCTATAGTCTCCCTGCTCTTACAGTAGAGAGCTCCATAGTCTCCCTGCTCTTACAGTAGAGAGCTCTATAGTTCCCTACTCTTACAGTAGAGAGCTCTATAGTCTCACTGTTCTTACAGTAGAGAGCTCTATAGTCTCACTGCTCTTACAGTAGAGAGCTCTATAGTCTCCTGCTCTTACAGTAGAGAGCTCCATAGTCTCCCTGCTCTTACAGTAGAGAGCTCTATAGTCTCCCTGCTCTTACAGTAGAGAGCTCTATAGTCTCCCTGCTCTTACAGTAGAGAGCTCCATAGTCTCCCTGCTCTTACAGTAGAGAGCTCCATAGTCTCCCTGCTCTTACAGTAGAGAGCTCAATAGTCTCCCTGCTTTTACAGTAGAGAGCTCCATAGTCTCCCTGCTCTTACAGTAGAGAGCTCAATAGTCTCCCTGCTCTTACAGTAAAGAGCTCCATAGTCTCCCTGCTCTTACAGTAGAGAGCTCAATAGTCTCCCTGCTCTTACAGTAAAGAGCTCCATAGTCTCCCTTCTCTTACATAGAGAGCTCTATAGTCTCCCTGCTCTTACAGTAGAGAGCTCCATAGTCTCCTGTTGTGAATGGACTTGAAATCAGTTCTGAGCAGAGGCTCCCTCTGGTGGTTACAAGCGGTACTGGACTGTCCAGTGAAGATTGTGAGGAGTGGGAATCAGGTGTTACTGACTGGTCTTATATAAGGGAGTCGCCTTCCCATCAGGGTTGCCGGTGATCAATTGTTCTGGTCTCACTCCATGATTCCTGTTTCCCTTGTAGCCTGCTGTGTCGTGTCTGCATCTCCTGCTAACAGATAAGACATTTTCTTCTTTTTGTTTTTGTGCTTTATTTTTGCATTTTGTCCTGCACTTCTGTGGGGGCCTTCAGGGTCCCCTCCGGGGGCTTTTGCCCTCTCAGTTTAGTTCAGCCACTGATGTTTGTACTTTTGCTTTTTCCAGTTTCTTCAGTGGCTGCTGTTTTGATTTTGTTACACCAGAGAACTAATTTAGGTGGTAGAGGTCGTGTGATCTCAGGTGTTTTTGAAATTAGTAGAGTTGGTGCTTTGCAGGGTTTTTTGGGATTGCAGTAAGTACCCTTCCTATCCTTTTCTATTTAGTTAGTTTGGGCCCCAACGTTTGCTCATACTATTTTCTGTCTGTGTCAGTATTTCTTCTTGTCTAACAGCCATTACATGTTTGGGGGCTTTCTATGTTCTTTGGGGATCTGCTCCGGGGCAGATAGCTTTCCTATTTCTATCTTTAGGTGTAGTTAGTTTCTCAGGCTGTGACGAGGCGTCTAGGACCAACGTAGGAACGCTCCACGGCTGCCTCTAGTTGTGGTGGTTAGTCAGGGTACTGCAATCTCATAGATTCCAACTGCTCTGGTGTATTGCCTTTTTACCTGCACTCCTCAGTTACCGAAACGTAACAGTCTCCCTGCTCTTACAGTAAAGAGCTCTATAGTCTCCCTGCTCTTACAGTAGAGAGCTCTATAGTCTCCCTGCTCTTACAGTAGAGAGCTCTATAGTCTCCCTGCTCTTACAGTAGAGAGCTCTATAGTCTTCCTGCTCTTACAGTAGAGAGCTCTATAGTCTCCCTGCTCTTACAGTAGAGAGCTCTATAGTCTCCCTGCTCTTACAGTAGACAGCTCTATAGTGTCCCTGCTCTTACAGTAGAGAGCTCCATAGTCTCCCTGCTTTTACAGTACAGAGCTCCATAGTCTCCCTGCTCTTACAGTAGAGAGCTCATAGTCTCCCTGCTCTTACAGTAAAGAGCTCCATAGTCTCCCTGCTCTTACAGTAAGAGCTCAATAGTCTCCCTGCTCTTACAGTAAAGAGCTCCATAGTCTCCCTTCTCTTACATAGAGAGCTCTATAGTCTCCTGCTCTTACAGTAGAGACTCCATAGTCTCCCCGCTCTTACAGTAAGAGCTCTATAGTCTCCCTGCTCTTACAGTAGAGAGCTCTAGTCTCCCTGATCTTACAGTAGAGAGCTCTATACTCCCTGCTCTTACAGTAGAGAGCTCTATAGTCTCCTGCTCTTACAGTAGAGAGCTCTATAGTCTCCCTGCTCTTACAGTAGAGAGCTCTATAGTCTCCCTGCTCTTACAGTGAAGCTCTATAGTTCCCTGCTCTTACAGTAGAGAGCTCTATAGTCTTCCTGGTCTTACAGTAAGAGCTCTATAGTCTTCCTGGTCTTACAGTAGAGAGCTCTATAGTCTCCCTGCTCTTACAGTAGAGAGCTCTATAGTCTCCTTCCTCTTACAGTAGAGAGCTCTATAGTCTCCCTGCTCTTACAGTAAGAGCTCCATAGTCTTCCTGTCTTACAGTAGAGAGCTCTATAGTCCCTGCTCTTACAGTAGAAGCTCATAGTCTCTGGTCTTACAGTAGAGAGCTTATAGTCTCTCTGTCTTACAGTAGAGAGCTCCATAGTCTCCCTCTCTTACGTAGAGAGCTCATAGTCTTCCTCCTGCTCTTACAGTAGAGAGCTCTATAGTCTCCTCTCTTACAGTAGAGAGCTCATAGTCTCCCTGTTCTTACAGTAGAGCTCTATAGTCTCCCTGCTCTTACAGTAGAGCTCTATAGTCTCCTGTCTCTTACAGTAGAGAGCTCTATAGTCTCCCTGTCTTACAGTAAGAGGCTCTATAGTCTTCCTGCTTTACAGTAGAGAGCTCTATAGTCTCCTACTGTCTCATTACAGTAGAGAGCTCATAGTCTCCCTGCTCTTACAGTAGAGAGCTCTATAGTCTCCCTGCTCTTACAGTAGAGAGCTCATAGTCTCCCTGTCTTACAGTAGAGAGCTCTATAGTCTCACTGCTCTTACAGTAGAGAGCCTATAGTCTCCCTGCTCTTACAGTAGAGAGCTCCATAGTCTCCCTGCTCTATACAGTAGAGAGCTCATAGTTCTCCTGCTCTTACAGTAGAGCTCATAGTCTCCCTGCTCTTACAGTAGAGAGCTCCATAGTTCTCCTGCTCTTACAGTAGAGAGTCCATAGTCTCCTGCTCTTACAGTAGAGAGCTCCATAGTCTCCCTGCTCTTACAGTAGAGAGCTCCATAGTCTCCCTGCTCTTACAGTAGAGAGCTCCATAGTCTCCTGCTCTTACAGTAAGAGCTCCTATAGTCTCCTGCTCTTACAGTAGAGAGCTCCATAGTCTCCTGCTCTTACAGTAGAGGCTCATAGTCTCCCTGCTCTTACAGTAGAGAGCTCATAGTCCCTGCTCTTACAGTAGAGAGCTCCATGTCTCCTGCTCTTACAGTAGAGAGCTCTATAGTCTCCTGCTCTTACAGTAGAGAGCTCCTATAGTCTCCCTGCTCTTACAGTAGAGAGCTCCATAGTCTCCCTGCTCTTACAGTAGAGCTCATAGTCTCCCTGCTCTTACAGTAGAGAGCTCCATAGTCTCCCTGCTCTTACAGTAGAGAGCTCCATAGTCTCCTGCTCTTACAGTAGAGAGCTCCATAGTCTCCCTGCTCTTACAGTAGAGAGCTCCATAGTCTTCCTGCTCTATTACACGTAGAGAGCTCCATAGTCTCCTGCTCTTACAGTAGAGAGCTCCATAGTCTCCTGCTCTTACAGTAGAGAGCTCCATAGTCTTCTGCTCTTACAGTAGAGAGCTCTATAGTCCTCTCTGCTCTTACAGTAGAGAGCTCCATGTCTCCTGCTCTTACAGTAGAGAGCTCATAGTCTCCCTGCTTACAGTAGAGAGCTCTATAGTCTCCCTGCTCTTACAGTAGAGAGCTCTATAGTCTCCTGCTCTTACAGTAGAGAGCTCCATAGTCTCCTGCTCTTACAGTAGGAGCTCCTAGTTCCTGCTCTTACAGTAGAGAGCTCATAGTCTCCTGCTCTTACAGTAGAGAGCTCCATAGTCTCCTGCTCTTACATAGAGAGCTCATAGTCTCCCTGCTCTTCAGTAGAGAGCTCCATAGTCTCCCTGCTTTACAGTAGAGAGCTCCATAGTCTCCCTGCTCTTACAGTAGAGAGCTCCATAGTCTCCCTGCTCTTACAGTAGAGAGCTCTAGTCTCCCTGCTCTTACAGTAGAGAGCTCCATAGTCTCCTGCTCTTACAGTAGAGAGCTCCATAGTCTCCCTGCTCTTACAGTAGAGAGCTCCATAGTCTCCCTGCTCTTACAGTAGAGAGCTCCATAGTCTCCCTGCTCTTACAGTAGAGAGCTCCATAGTCTCCCTGCTCTTACAGTAGAGAGCTCCATAGTCTCCCTGCTCTTACAGTAGAGAGCTCTATAGTCTCCTGCTCTTACAGTAGAGCAAGTCTCTCTACATAGATCTCCAATCTCTTACAGTAGAGAGCTCTATAGTCTCCCTGCTCTTACAGTAGAGAGCTCTATAGTCTCCCTGCTCTTACAGTAAGAGCTCATAGTCTCCCTGCTCTTACAGTAGAGAGCTCCATAGTCTCCCTGCTCTTACAGTAGAGAGCTCCATAGTCTCCCTGCTCTTACAGTAAGAGCTCATAGTCTCCTGCTCTTACAGTAGAGAGCTCCATAGTCTCCTGCTCTTACAGTAGAGAGCTCTAGTCCTGCTCTTACAGTAGAGAGCTCCCATAGTCTCCCTGCTCTTACAGTAGAGAGCTCTCATAGTCTCCTGCTCTTACAGTAGAGAGCTCCATAGTCTCCCTGCTCTTACAGTAGAGAGCTCATAGTCTCCTGCTCTTACAGTAGAGAGCTCCATAGTCTCCTGCTCTTACAGTAGAGAGCTCCCATAGTCTCCTGCTCTTACAGTAGAGAGCTATAGTCTCCTGCTCTTACAGTAGAGAGCTCCATAGTCTCCCTGCTCTTACAGTAAGAGAGCTCCATAGTCTCCCTGCTCTTACAGTAGAGAGCTCTATAGTCTCCTGCTCTTACAGTAGAGAGCTCATAGTCTCCTGCTCTTACGTAGAGAGCTCCATAGTCTCCTGCTCTTACAGTAGAGAGCTCTATAGTCTCCCTGCTCTTACAGTAGAGAGCTCCATAGTCTCCTGCTCTTACAGTAGAGAGCTCCATAGTCTCCTGCTCTTACAGTAGAGAGCTCATAGTCTCCTGCTCTTACAGTAGAGAGCTCCATAGTCTCCCTGCTCTTACAGTAGAGAGCTCCATAGTCTCCCTGCTCTTACAGTAGAGAGCTCTATATGTCCCTGCTCTTACAGTAGAGAGCTCCATAGTCTCCTGCTCTTACAGTAGAGAGCTCATAGTCTCCCTGCTCTTACAGTAGAGAGCTCATAGTCTCCCTGCTCTTACAGTAGAGAGCTCTATAGTCTCCTGCTCTTACAGTAGAGAGCTCATAGTCTCCCTGCTCTTACAGTAGAGAGCTCCCATAGTCTCCCTGCTCTTACAGTAGAGAGCTCTATAGTCTCCCTGCTCTTACAGTAGAGAGCTCATAGTCTCCCTGCTCTTACAGTAGAGAGCTCCATAGTCTCCCTGCTCTTACAGTAGAGAGCTCCATAGTCTCCCTGCTCTTACAGTAGAGAGCCCATAGTCTCCCTGCTCTTACAGTAGAGAGCTTCCATAGTCTCCTGCTCTTACAGTAGAGAGCTCCATAGTCTCCCTGCTCTTACAGTAGAGAGCTCTCATAGTCTCCCTGCTCTTACAGTAGAGAGCTCTATAGTCTCCCTGCTCTTACAGTAGAGAGCTCCATAGTCTCCTGCTCTTACAGTAGAGAGCTCCATAGTCTCCCTGCTCTTACAGTAGAGAGCTCTATAGTCTCCCTGCTCTTACAGTAGAGAGCTCTATAGTCTCCTGCTCTTACAGTAGAGAGCTCTATAGTCTCCCTGCTCTTACAGTAGAGAGCTCCATAGTCTCCCTGCTCTTACAGTAGAGAGCTCCATAGTCTCCCTGCTCTTACAGTAGAGAGCTCCATAGTCTCCCTGCTCTTACAGTAGAGAGCGCCATAGTCTCCCTGCTCTTACAGTAGAGAGCTCCATAGTCTTCCTGCTCTTACAGTTGAGAGCTCCATAGTCTCCCTGCTCTTACAGTAGAGAGCTCCATAGTCTTCCTGCTCTTACAGTAGAGAGCTCTATAGTCTCCCTGCTCTTACAGTAGAGAGCTCTATAGTCTCCCTGCTCTTACAGTAGAGAGCTCTATAGTCTCCCTGCTCTTACAGTACAGAGCTCCATAGTCTCCCTGCCCTTACAGTAGAGAGCTCCATAGTCTCACTGCTTTTACAGTAGAGAGCTCTATAGTCTCCCTGCTCTTACAGTAGAGAGCTCCATAGTCTCCCTGCTCTTACAGTAGAGAGCTCCATAGTCTCCCTGCTCTTACGGTAAAGAGCTCTGTAGTCTCCCTGCTTTTACAGAAGAGAGCTATTTAGTCACCCTGCTGTTACAGTAGAGAGCTCCATAGTCTTCCTGCTCTTACAGTAGAGAGCTCTATAGTCTCCCTGCTCTTACAGTAGAGAGCTCCATAGTCTCCCTTCTCTTACAGTAGAGAGCTCCATAGTCTCCCTGCTCTTACAGTAAAGAGCTCTGTAGTCTCCCTGCTTTTACAGTAGAGAGCTCTTTAGTCACCCTGCTGTTACAGTAGAGAGCTCCATAGTCTTCCTGCTCTTACAGTAAAGAGCTCCATAGTCTCCCTGCTCTTACAGTAGAGAGCTCCATAGTCTCCCTGCTTTTACAGTAGAGAGCTCCATAGTCTCCCTGCTCTTACAGTAGAGAGCTCAATAGTCTCCCTGCTCTTACAGTAAATCGCTCCATAGTCTTCCTTCTCTTACATAGAGAGCTCTATAGTCTCCCTGCTCTTACAGTAGAGAGCTCTATAGTCTCCCTGCTCTTACAGTAGAGAGATCTATAGTCTTCCTGCTCTTACAGTAGAGAGCTCTATAGTATCCCTGCTCTTACAGTAGAGAGCTCTATAGTCTTCCTGGTCTTACAGTAGAGAGCTCTATAGTGTCCCTGCTCTTACAGTAGAGAGCTCCATAGTCTCCCTTCTCTTACAGTAGAGAGCTCCATAGTCTCCCTGCTCATACAGTAAAGAGCTCCATAGTCTCCCTTCTCTTACAGTAGAGAGCTCCATAGTCTCCCTGCTCTTACAGTAAAGAGCTCCATAGTCTCCCTTCTCTTACATAGAGAGCTCTATAGTCTTCCTGTTCTTACAGTAGAGAGCTCTATAGTCTCTCTGTTCTTACAGTAGAGAGCTCCATAGTCTCTCTGCTCTTACAGTAGAGAGCTCTATTGTCATGCTGTCTAATGATATGTATACAATGTCAGTAAACTATTAATACAGGAACAACACTCTATACAACAACTAGTATAGCAACATCAGCATGTAAGTATAGAATAGATTTACCTGACACGATATCTGCTGAACTCAGGGTTAATCTTGAGGACTTGATGAGCTGAAACAGGAAAGAGGTGGACCGGGATCTAACCTGACCCTAAACTGGGGTCCTAACTAATCCCTCACCTTGGAGGTACTGATAATGGTTCAGAGGTCCAAGTCTCCAACCTAACCCTGTCTCCTATCAGACCCTGGACCCTGTAATCAGTCCTAAGAAGGATCCTGACTACCACCAAAGGGATATGGGCTGATCTCAGCTAAATACACAGATTAGACATATAAGACAGACAGGATAACACTCGCTTGCATACACACTCTAACACCAAAGGAACATAAATGGTCTGGGAAATAAACTCTAACCAAGTTGAGCTTAGAACAACTAAGGAGCTCAAAACTAAAGTCTATACAGATTCATTCCTATCTGTGGTCTGCATGAAGGTTTCACTGGCAACTCCCCAAGCAGATGTCATGTGTGCATTGCCACGAAGATCGTCGCGATTACACACTCTGACTTCTCACAGCTGAGTTGCTGTTTCTTTGTGTTTGGTAATGAGGGAGTTAATTTTACCTAGCTCTTTGCTAAGACTAGGTCCAGCCTCGCCCGGCTGCTTTTGATTATGTTCTAATTAGATTCCTTCATATACCTGCCAGTCTGCTTGTTAGATGCCGGTGAAAGCCTTTATGTAGTCTAGCAGACTGGATCGGTTCTGAGAATACTTAAGCTAAGAGCTCCTTAGTTGTTTTTACTCTTATAGCTTATAGTTTATCTCTGAGACCTTAGGTGTTCCTACTGTGTGTGAGTGTTGTATGTAAGACTTTATTTACTTTATTTCTTGACTTTCTTGTATGTCTTTCTGTTCATTAACCGTTACCTGTTCATTCCCTTTGGTGGTAATCAGGGTCCTTCTTAGGACTAGATTACAGTTGGCAGGGATTGATAGGAGACAGGGTTTACACTGGTGGCCTGGACCTCTGTACCTTTAACAGTACCTCCAGGTAGAGGGATTAGTTAGGACCCCAGTTTAGGGTCAGCATAGACCCCGGTCACCCTCTAGCCGGAGACAGCGTATAACGGATTCCGTATTGACCCACTGGACTTTCTGTCAGGTAATTCTATGTTATCATATATCTATGCGCATGTTATATTGTATGTTGCCCTTTTGATATAGATTACTGTCATCACATATATATATATCTGCTATACAGCGTGACATTTTCACCGGCCATACTAAAGATTCTCTCCAGCTGTCATGGATCCAGTAGCCCAGCTGGCCCGGCAGTTGCAGGGGTTGTCCATGGAGTTTGCAGACATTAAGTCCAAGTTTTTGTTCCCCCCGGAGCAAACCAGATCTGAACCTAAGGTTGCTCTCCCGGACAGGTTCACTGGTGGGCGGGACAAATTTTTTACTTTCCGGGAGGCATGTAAATTGTACTTTCGGCTGCGGCCTCGGTCATCTGGGAGTGAAGAGCAGAGGGTGGGAATTGTTATCTCGCTCTTACAAGGGACCCTCAATCTTGGGCGTTCTCTATTCCTCCAGGCTCCCCAGATCTCCAGTCAGTGGATCGATTTTTTTCTGCCCTGGGTCTGGTATATGATGATCCGGATCGAGTTTCCCTTGCTGAAACAAAGTTACGTAAAATACGGCAAGGAAATCGTCCAGCGGAGGAATATTCTTCTGAGTTCCGTAGATGGGCAACAGATACTCAGTGGAATGACCCAGCTCTTAGGAGCCAGTTTTGTCAAGGGTTGTCTGACAAATTAAAAGATGTGTTGGCTCAGTATGATTCTCCTCCATCACTGGAGGCTGCTATGGCCCTCGCTATTCGCATGGATAGACGAATTCGGGGAAGACGCGAGGTAACTCCGCCTCCCGTGATGACTCCACCTACTACTAAAGTCCCTTATACTGAGGTTCCCCTGGTCTGTTCTGAGGAACCCATGCAGTTGGGAGGGACATCTTTTTGTAGGAGGGAATTGGCGGTGCACCGCAAGACTAGAAGGTGTTTCTTTTGCGGGAGAGAGGGACATTTTGTTGGGGGGTGTCCATCCCGGGCCTCTTTGAGCAAAGGAGTTAACCTGGGAGTGTGTATTTCGTCCCCAAATCCCTCTCAGTTTCTCGTGCCTGCGGAGGTGGTGATTGGTACTAGAACTGAGAGGATTTCTGTTTTTCTTGATAGTGGGTCCGGGCTAATCTGGTGGACGCTCGGTTTGCCCAGGTGCATGGTATGCAACTGAGTGTATTGGCCAAACCGGTCCCTATAGTCTCTATTGATTCTAGACCTCTCGGTCAAGGTAGCTTGGTACAAGCTGTTCATAACATAGATCTTCGAGTAGGGGCAAGACATAAAGAGCAATTGTCTTGTTATGTGTTGGAGGGTCTACCTACTCCTATTGTGTTGGGACTTCCTTGGTTGGCTAAACATAACCCAGTGATTGATTGGCAATCCGGAAAGATAAGCCAGTGGGGTGAATTTTGCAGGAATAACTGCATGAGCACGGTCATCGGTGCGGTTGTGCCTAGGACTTTGTCTCCTTTTCTGGAGGACTTTGGGGAGATGTTCTCAGAGGAGGGGTGTAAAGAGTTACCTCCTCATCGCGCATATGACTGCTCAATAAAGTTGCTTCCTGATGCCTTATCTCGTACTTTCCCAGGGGCCGGGAAGACGGATGATCCGGTTCCTATTCCTCAGGAGGGAGTTGTAGTGTCAGCTGTATGCTCTGAGCTTGAGGGGAGGTATTGGGGCTCAGGGGGACGCCCCTGTGGGACTTCCAGGGAGACTGATCGTTCCAGATCGGTTAAGACTGAAGGTTACGGGGAACCGTTACAAACGGATGGCTGATAGGGGGAGAGTTTCTGGTCTAGATCTGAAGGTGAACGATCTAGTTTGGTTGTCTACCAGGAATATAAAACTTAAAGTTTCCTCCTGGAGGTTGGGTCCCAGATTCATCGGGCCGTACAGGATCAGTTCCATAATTAATCCTGTGGCATTTCGTCTGGACCTCCCTCCTACGTTTAAAATTCATAATGTGTTTCACAAGTCATTACTTAAAAAGTATGTGGCACCAGTCATACCGTCACCTCTACCTCCGCCTTCAGTGGTGGTCAATGATAACGTGGAATTTCATGGGTCGAAAATCATTGACTCACGTCTCAGTCGCCGATCCCTTCAGTACTTGGTTCATTGGAGGGGGTATGGTCCTGTGGAGAGGACGTGGGTCCCTGCGTCTGATGTTAACGCAGATCGATTGGTTCGGACCTTTCACACAACTCACCCGGGCAGACCTGGCCCTGAGGGTCCGGAGTCCCCTCATAGAGGGGGGGGTACTGTCATGTGTGCATTGCCACGAAGATCGTCGCGATTACACACTCTGACTTCTCACAGCTGAGTTGCTGTTTCTTTGTGTTTGGTAATGAGGGAGTTAATTTTACCTAGCTCTTTGCTAAGACTAGGTCCAGCCTCGCCCGGCTGCTTTTGATTATGTTCTAATTAGATTCCTTCATATACCTGCCAGTCTGCTTGTTAGATGCCGGTGAAAGCCTTTATGTAGTCTAGCAGACTGGATCGGTTCTGAGAATACTTAAGCTAAGAGCTCCTTAGTTGTTTTTACTCTTATAGCTTATAGTTTATCTCTGAGACCTTAGGTGTTCCTACTGTGTGTGAGTGTTGTATGTAAGACTTTATTTACTTTATTTCTTGTCTTTCTTGTATGTCTTTCTGTTCATTAACCGTTACCTGTTCATTCCCTTTGGTGGTAATCAGGGTCCTTCTTAGGACTAGATTACAGTTGGCAGGGATTGATAGGAGACAGGGTTTACGCTGGTGGCCTGGACCTCTGTACCTTTAACAGTACCTCCAGGTAGAGGGATTAGTTAGGACCCCAGTTTAGGGTCAGCATAGACCCCGGTCACCCTCTAGCCGGAGACAGCGTATAACGGATTCCGTATTGACCCACTGGACTTTCTGTCAGGTAATTCTATGTTATCATATATCTATGCGCATGTTATATTGTATGTTGCCCTTTTGATATAGATTACTGTCATCACATATATATATATCTGCTATACAGCGTGACAGCAGACAACCAGGAATTTAAAGGAAACCAATCAACAAATAATCAATTGCAGCCGGGAGAAACTGCACCCAGTCCCAGCACCGAGCACAGACAGAATTAACTCCCTAGCTGCCAAACACAAAGAAACAGCAGATCAGCTGTGAGAAGTCAAAATGTGCAACCGCGACGATCTTCGTGGCAATGCACACATGACAGTACCCCACCTTCTACGAGGGGCCTCCGGACCCTCAGGGCCAGGCCTGCCCGGGTGAGTTCTGTGGAAGGTCCGAACCAAACGATCTGCGTTAACATCAGACGCAGGGACCCACGTCCTCTCCTCTGGACCATACCCCTTCCAATGCACCAAGTACTGAAGGGACCGGCGATTCAGACGTGAGTCAATGATCTTTGATACTTGAAATTCCAAGTTACCATTGACCAACACAGGAGGAGGAGGTAGAGGTGACGGTATGACTGGTGCCACATACCTTTTAAGTAATGACTTGTGGAACACATTATGAATTTTAAACGTAGGAGGGAGGTCCAGACGAAATGCCACAGGATTAATTATGGAACTGATCCTGTACGTCCCGATGAATCTGGGACCCAGTTTCCAGGAGGGCACCTTAAGTTTTATATTCCTGGTAGACAACCAGGAATTTAAAGGAAACCAATCAACAAATAATCAATTGCAGCCGGGAGAAACTGCACCCAGTCCCAGCACCGAGCACAGACAGAATTAACTCCCTAGCTGGCAAACACAAAGAAACAGCAGATCAGCTGTGAGAAGTCAAAATGTGCAACCGCGACGATCTTCGTGGCAATGCACACATGACAGTAATGTCACGCTGTCTAATGATATGTATACAATGTCAGTAAACTATTAATACAGGAACAACACTCTATACAACAACTAGTATAGCAACATCAGCATGTAAGTATAGAATAGATTTACCTGACACGATATCTGCTGAACTCAGGGTTAATCTTGAGGACTTGATGAGCTGAAACAGGAAAGAGGTGGACCGGGATCTAACCTGACCCTAAACTGGGGTCCTAACTAATCCCTCACCTTGGAGGTACTGATAATGGTTCAGAGGTCCAAGTCTCCAACCTAACCCTGTCTCCTATCAGACCCTGAACCCTGTAATCAGTCCTAAGAAGGATCCTGACTACCACCAAAGGGATATGGGCTGATCTCAGCTAAATACACAGATTAGACATATAAGACAGACAGGATAACACTCGCTTGCATACACACTCTAACACCAAAGGAACATAAATGGTCTGGGAAATAAACTCTAACCAAGTTGAGCTTAGAACAACTAAGGAGCTCAAAACTAAAGTCTATACAGATTCATTCCTATCTGTGGTCTGCATGAAGGTTTCACTGGCAACTCCCCAAGCAGACAACCAGGAATTTAAAGGAAACCAATCAACAAATAATCAATTGCAGCCGGGAGAAACTTCACCCAGTCCCAGCACCGAGCACAGACAGAATTAACTCCCTAGCTGCCAAACACAAAGAAACAGCAGATCAGCTGTGAGAAGTCAAAATGTGCAACCGCGACGATCTTCGTGGCAATGCACACATGACATCTATAGTCTCCCTGCTCTTACAGTATAGACCTCCATAGTCTTCCTGTTCTTACAGTAGAGAGCTCTATAGTCTCCCTGCTCTTACAGTAGAGAGCTCTATAGTCTCCCTGCTCTTACAGTACAGAGCTCCATAGTCTCCCTGCTCTTACAGTAGAGAGCTCAATAGTCTCCCTGCTCTTACGGTAAAGAGCTCTATAGTCTCCCTGCTTTTACAGTAGAGAGCTCAATAGTCTCCCTGCTCTTACAGTAAAGAGCTCCATAGTCTCCCTTCTCTTACATAGAGAGCTATATAGTCTCCCTGCTCTTACAGTAGAGAGCTCCATAGTCTCCCTGCTCTTACAGTAGAGAGCTCCATAGTCTCCCTGCTCCTACAGTAAAGAGCTCTGTAGTCTCCCTGCTTTTACAGTAGAGAGCTCATTAGTCACCCTGCTGTTACAGTAGAGAGCTCCATAGTCTTCCTGCTCTTACCGTAAAGAGCTCCATAGTCTTCCTGCTCTTACAGTAGAGAGCTCCATAGTCTTCCTGCTCTTACAGTAGAGAGCTCCATAGTCTCACTGCTCTTACAGTAGAGAGCTCCATAGTCTCCCTGCTCTTACAGTAGAGAGCTCCATAGTCTCCCTGCTTTTACAGTACAGAGCTCCATAGTCTCCCTGCTCTTACAGTAGAGAGCTCAATAGTCTCCCTGCTCTTACAGTAAAGAGCTCCATAGTCTCCCTGCTCTTACAGTAGAGAGCTCAATAGTCTCCCTGCTCTTACAGTAAAGAGCTCCATAGTCTCCCTTCTCTTACATAGAGAGCTCTATAGTCTCCCTGCTCTTACAGTAGAGAGCTCCATAGTCTCCCCGCTCTTACAGTAAAGAGCTCTATAGTCTCCCTGCTCTTACAGTAGAGAGCTCTATAGTCTCCCTGATCTTAGAGAGCTCTATAGTCTCCCTGCTCTTACAGTAGAGAGCTCTATAGTCTTCCTGCTCTTACAGTAGAGAGCTCCATAGTCCCCCTGCTCTTACAGTAGAGAGCTCTATAGTCTCCCTGCTCTTACAGTAGACAGCTCTATGGTGTCCCTGCTCTTACAGTAGAGAGCTCTATAGTCTTCCTGGTCTTACAGTAGAGAGCTCTATAGTCTTCCTGGTCTTACAGTAGAGAGCTCTATAGTCTCCCTGCTCTTACAGTAGAGAGCTCTATAGTCTTCCTGTCTTACAGTAGAGAGCTCTATAGTCTCCCTGCTCTTACAGTAGAGAGCTCTATAGTCTTCCTGTCCTTACAGTAGAGAGCTCTATAGTCTCCCTGTTCTTACAGTAGAGAGCTTATAGTCTCCCTGCTCTTACAGTAGAGAGCTCTATAGTCTCCCTGCTCTTACAGTAGAGAGCTCCATAGTCTCCCTGCTCTTACAGTAGAGAGCTCTATAGTCTCCCTACTCTTACAGTAGAGAGCTCTATAGTCTCCCTGTTCTTACAGTAGAGAGCTCTATAGTCTCACTGCTCTTACAGTAGAGAGCTCTATAGTCTCCCTGCTCTTACAGTAGAGAGCTCCATAGTCTCCCTGTTCTTACAGTAGAGAGCTCTATAGTCTCCCTGCTCTTACAGTAGAGAGCTCTATAGTCTCCCTGCTCTTACAGTAGAGAGCTCCATAGTCTCCCTACTCTTACAGTAGAGAGCTCCATAGTCTCCCTGCTCTTACAGTAGAGAGCTCTATAGTCTCCCTGCTCTTACAGTAGAGAGCTCCATAGTCTCCCTGCTCTTACAGTAGAGAGCTCCATAGTCTCCCTGCTCTTACAGTAGAGAGCTTAATAGTCTCCCTGCTTTTACAGTAGAGAGCTCCATAGTCTCCCTGCTCTTACAGTAGAGAGCTCAATAGTCTCCCTGCTCTTACAGTAAAGAGCTCCATAGTCTCCCTGCTCTTACAGTAGAGAGCTCAATAGTCTCCCTGCTCTTACAGTAAAGAGCTCCATAGTCTCCCTTCTCTTACATAGAGAGCTCTATAGTCTCCCTGCTCTTACAGTAGAGAGCTCCATAGTCTCCTGTTGTGAATGGACTTGAAATGAGTTCTGAGCAGAGGCTCCCTCTGGTGGTTACAAGCGGTACTGGACTGTCCAGTGAAGATTGTGAGGAGTGGGAATCAGGTGTTACTGACTGGTCTTATATAAGGGAGTCGCCTTCCCATCAGGGTTGCCGGTGATCAATTGTTCTGGTCTCACTCCATGATTCCTGTTTCCCTTGTAGCCTGCTGTGTCGTGTCTGCATCTCCTGCTAACAGATAAGACATTTTCTTCTTTTTGTTTTTGTGCTTTATTTTTGCATTTTGTCCTGCACTTCTGTGGGGGCCTTCAGGGTCCCCTCCGGGGGCTTTTGCCCTCTCAGTTTAGTTCAGCCACTGATGTTTGTACTTTTGCTTTTTCCAGTTTCTTCAGTGGCTGCTGTTTTGATTTTGTTACACCAGAGAACTAATTTAGGTGGTAGAGGTCGTGTGATCTCAGGTGTTTTTGAAATTAGTAGAGTTGGTGCTTTGCAGGGTTTTTTGGGATTGCAGTAAGTACCCTTCCTATCCTTTTCTATTTAGTTAGTTTGGGCCCCAACGTTTGCTCATACTATTTTCTGTCTGTGTCAGTATTTCTTCTTGTCTAACAGCCATTACATGTTTGGGGGCTTTCTATGTTCTTTGGGGATCTGCTCCGGGGCAGATAGCTTTCCTATTTCTATCTTTAGGTGTAGTTAGTTTCTCAGGCTGTGACGAGGCGTCTAGGACCAATGTAGGAACGCTCCACGGCTGCCTCTAGTTGTGGTGGTTAGTCAGGGTACTGCAATCTCATAGATTCCAACTGCTCTGGTGTATTGCCTTTTTACCTGCACTCCTCAGTTACCGAAACGTAACAGTCTCCCTGCTCTTACAGTAAAGAGCTCTATAGTCTCCCTGCTCTTACAGTACAGAGCTCTATAGTCTCCCTGCTCTTACAGTAGAGAGCTCTATAGTCTCCCTGCTCTTACAGTAGAGAGCTCTATAGTCTTCCTGCTCTTACAGTAGAGAGCTCTATAGTCTCCCTGCTCTTACAGTAGAGAGCTCTATAGTCTCCCTGCTCTTACAAAAGACAGCTCTATAGTGTCCCTGCTCTTACAGTAGAGAGCTCCATAGTCTCCCTGCTTTTACAGTACAGAGCTCCATAGTCTCCCTGCTCTTACAGTAGAGAGCTCAATAGTCTCTCTGCTCTTACAGTAAAGAGCTCCATAGTCTCCCTGCTCTTACAGTAGAGAGCTCAATAGTCTCCCTGCTCTTACAGTAAAGAGCTCCATAGTCTCCCTTCTCTTACATAGAGAGCTCTATAGTCTCCCTGCTCTTACAGTAGAGAGCTCCATAGTCTCCCCGCTCTTACAGTAAAGAGCTCTATAGTCTCCCTGCTCTTACAGTAGAGAGCTCTATAGTCTCCCTGATCTTACAGTAGAGAGCTCTATAGTCTCCCTGCTCTTACAGTAGAGAGCTCTATAGTCTTCCTGCTCTTACAGTAGAGAGCTCTATAGTCTCCCTGCTCTTACAGTAGAGAGCTCTATAGTCTCCCTGCTCTTACAGTAGACAGCTCTATAGTGTCCCTGCTCTTACAGTAGAGAGCTCTATAGTCTTCCTGGTCTTACAGTAGAGAGCTCTATAGTCTTCCTGGTCTTACAGTAGAGAGCTCTATAGTCTCCCTGCTCTTACAGTAGAGAGCTCTATAGTCTTCCTAGTCTTACAGTAGAGAGCTCTATAGTCTCCCTGCTCTTACAGTAGAGAGCTCTATAGTCTTCCTGTCCTTACAGTAGAGAGCTCTATAGTCTCCCTGTTCTTACAGTAGAAAGCTCTATAGTCTCCCTGCTCTTACAGTAGAGAGCTCTATAGTCTCCCTGTTCTTACAGTAGAGAGCTCCATAGTCTCCCTGCTCTTACAGTAGAGAGCTCTATAGTCTCCCTACTCTTACAGTAGAGAGCTCTATAGTCTCCCTGTTCTTACAGTAGAGAGCTCTATAGTCTCACTGCTCTTACAGTAGAGAGCTCTATAGTCTCCCTGCTCTTACAGTAGAGAGCTCCATAGTCTCCCTGCTCTTACAGTAGAGAGCTCTAAAGTCTCCCTGCTCTTACAGTAGAGAGCTCTATAGTCTCCCTGCTCTTACAGTAGAGAGCTCCATAGTCTCCCTGCTCTTACAGTAGAGAGCTCCATAGTCTCCCTGCTCTTACAGTAGAGAGCTCTATAGTCTCCCTGCTCTTACAGTAGAGAGCTCCATAGTCTCCCTGCTCTTACAGTAGAGAGCTCCATAGTCTCCCTGCTCTTACAGTAGAGAGCTCAATAGTCTCCCTGCTTTTACAGTAGAGAGCTCCATAGTCTCCCTGCTCTTACAGTAAGAGCTCATAGTCTCCCTGCTCTTACAGTAGAGAGCTCAATAGTCTCCCTGCTCTTACAGTAAAGAGCTCCATAGTCTCCCTTCTCTTACATAGAGAGCTCTATAGTCTCCCTGCTCTTACAGTAGAGAGCTCCATAGTCTCCTGTTGTGAATGGACTTGAAATCAGTTCTGAGCAGAGGCTCCCTCTGGTGGTTACAAGCGGTACTGGACTGTCCAGTGAAGATTGTGAGGAGTGGGAATCAGGTGTTACTGACTGGTCTTATATAAGGGAGTCGCCTTCCCATCAGGGTTGCCGGTGATCAATTGTTCTGGTCTCACTCCATGATTCCTGTTTCCCTTGTAGCCTGCTGTGTCGTGTCTGCATCTCCTGCTAACAGATAAGACATTTTCTTCTTTTTGTTTTTGTGCTTTATTTTTGCATTTTGTCCTGCACTTCTGTGGGGGCCTTCAGGGTCCCCTCCGGGGGCTTTTGCCCTCTCAGTTTAGTTCAGCCACTGATGTTTGTACTTTTGCTTTTTCCAGTTTCTTCAGTGGCTGCTGTTTTGATTTTGTTACACCAGAGAACTAATTTAGGTGGTAGAGGTCGTGTGATCTCAGGTGTTTTTGAAATTAGTAGAGTTGGTGCTTTGCAGGGTTTTTTGGGATTGCAGTAAGTACCCTTCCTATCCTTTTCTATTTAGTTAGTTTGGGCCCCAACGTTTGCTCATACTATTTTCTGTCTGTGTCAGTATTTCTTCTTGTCTAACAGCCATTACATGTTTGGGGGCTTTCTATGTTCTTTGGGGATCTGCTCCGGGCAGATAGCTTTCCTATTTCTATCTTTAGGTGTAGTTAGTTTCTCAGGCTGTGACGAGGCGTCTAGGACCAACGTAGGAACGCTCCACGGCTGCCTCTAGTTGTGGTGGTTAGTCAGGGTACTGCAATCTCATAGATTCCAACTGCTCTGGTGTATTGCCTTTTTACCTGCACTCCACAGTTACCGAAACTTAACAGTCTCCCTGCTCTTACAGTAAAGAGCTCTATAGTCTCCCTGCTCTTACAGTAGAGAGCTCTATAGTCTCCCTGCTCTTACAGTAGAGAGCTCTATAGTCTCCCTGCTCTTACAGTAGAGAGCTCTATAGTCTTCCTGCTCTTACAGTAGAGAGCTCTATAGTCTCCCTGCTCTTACAGTAGAGAGCTCTATAGTCTCCCTGCTCTTACAGTAGACAGCTCTATAGTGTCCCTGCTCTTACAGTAGAGAGCTCTATAGTCTCCCTGCTCTTACAGTAGAGAGCTCTATAGTCTTCCTGTTCTTACAGTAGAGAGCTCTATAGTCTCTCTGTTCTTACAGTAGAGAGCTCCATAGTCTCCCTGCTCTTACAGTAGAGAGCTCTATAGTCTCCCTGCTCTTACAGTAGAGAGCTCCATAGTCTTCCTGTTCTTACAGTAGAGAGCTCTATAGTCTCCCTGTTCTTACAGTAGAGAGTTCTATAGTCTCCCTGCTCTTACAGTAGAGAGCTCTATAGTCTCCCTGCTCTTACAGTAGAGAGCTCCATAGTCTCCCTGCTCTTACAGTAGAGAGCTCTATAGTCTCCTACTCTTACAGTAGAGAGCTCTATAGTCTCCCTGTTCTTACAGTAGAGAGCTCTATAGTCTCACTGCTCTTACAGTAGAGAGCTCTATAGTCTCCCTGCTCTTACAGTAGAGAGCTCCATAGTCTCCCTGCTCTTACAGTAGAGAGCTCTATAGTCTCCTGCTCTTACAGTAGAGAGCTCATAGTCTCCTGCTTACAGTAGAGAGCTCTATAGTCTCCCTGCTCTTACAGTAGAGAGCTCTATAGTCTCCCTGCTCTTACATGCTCTTACAGTAGAGAGCTCCATAGTCTCCTGCTCTTACAGTAGAGAGCTCCATAGTCTCCTCTTCTCTTATCGTTAAGAGAGCTCCATAGTCTCCTGCTCTTACAGTAGAGAGCTCCATAGTCTCCTCTCTAGTAAGAGCTCCATAGTCTCCTGCTCTTACAGTAGAGAGCTCTATAAGTCTCCCTGCTCTTACAGTAGAGAGCTCCATAGTCTCCTGCTCTTACAGTAGAGAGCTCCATAGTCTCCCTGCTCTTACAGTAGAGAGCTCATAGTCTCCCTGCTCTTACAGTAGAGAGCTCTATAGTCTCCCTGCTCTTACAGTAGAGAGCTCTTAGTCTCCCTGCTTTACAGTAGAGAGCTCATAGTCTCCTGCTCTTACAGTAGAGAGCTCATAGTCTCCCTGCTCTTACAGTAAAGAGCTCCATAGTCTCCCTGCTCTTACAGTAGAGAGCTCATAGTCTCCTGCTCTTACAGTAAGAGCTCCATAGTCTCCTGTCTTACAGTAGAGAGCTCATAGTTCCTGCTCTTACAGTAGAGAGCTCATAGTCTCCTGCTCTTACAGTAGAGAGCTCTATAGTCTCCTGCTCTTACAGTAGAGAGCTCTATAGTCTCCTGCTCTTACAGTAGAGAGCTCTATAGTCTCTGTCTTACGTAGAGGCTCTTAGTCTCCTCTTACAGTAGAGAGCTCTAGTCTCCCTGCTCTTACAGTAGAGAGCTCTATAGTCTCCTGCTCTTACAGTAGAGAGCTCATAGTCTCCTGCTCTTACAGTAGAGAGCTCCATAGTCTCCCTGCTCTTACAGTAGAGAGCTCCATAGTCTCCCTGCTCTTACAGTAGAGAGCTCATAGTCTCCCTGCTCTTACAGTAGAGAGCTCCATAGTTCCCTGCTCTTACAGTAGAGAGCTCCATAGTCTCCCTGCTCTTACAGTAGAGAGCTCCATAGTCTCCCTGCTTTACAGTAGAGAGCTCATAGTCTCCCTGCTCTTACAGTAGAGAGCTCATAGTCTCCCTGTCTTACAGTAGAGAGCTCCATAGTCTCCTGCTCTTACAGTAGAGAGCTCAATAGTCTCCCTGCTCTTACAGTAAGAGCTCCATAGTCTCCTGCTCTTACAGTAGAGAGCTCTATAGTCTCCCTGCTCTTACAGTAAGAGCTCCATATCTCCGCTCTTCAGTAGAAGTCCATGTCTCCCTGCTCTTACGTAGAGGCTCTATCTCCCTGTTAATGACCTTTTAATTCCCTCTTACAGAAAAGGGCCCCTTTTTTGTTTCAATAAGACCCATAGTTGAGAAGGCCATTCCCCTGCTTTAAAAAGAGGCTCCATATTCCGTTTTTCAAAGGGTTCCCTAGTTCCTTTTACCGTAAAGGGGCCCTTTCCCTGCTCTCGTAAGACCATTTTTCCCCCTTTTGGGGTTTTTTTGCTTTAATTGGGGTTTTAGTTCCCCCCTTCGGGGCCTTACCCCTTGGGGCTTTTTTCCCCCTCTCAGTTTAAAAATTAGCCCGTTTAAATAAAGCCCTTTTTCCGTTTACGAAAGGGGTTTAGTTTTTTACAAGAGGCCCAATTTGTTTGTAAGGTCTGTTTCCGTTTAATAAGAGTCTTTAGTTTGTTTCAGTAAAAGTAATCCCTTCCTAAATCCTTTTCTTAAATTTTTGGGCCCACGTTCTTCATAAAATAATTTTCCCCGCTTGTGGAAAATATTTCCCCCCTTCCAGAAAAGTTTTGGGGGGTTTCTTTCTTTGGGGGCTTGCTCCGCCCAAAGTATCCATACTTCCCTTTTAGGAGTATTTCCCCGCTTTACGAAACTCCTATTCCCCCCAAAATAAAGGGGCTCCAAACCCCTGTTTTTGTTAAAACGGGTATTTTCCCCTTTTTAAAATTTCTCCCTGCCTCTTTAGGGCCCCTACCGCCCTTAAATAAAAACCCAAATCCCGCTTACAGTAAGAGCTCAAACCCCTGTCTTTAAATAAAGAGCCCCAATAGTCCTTCTTACAGTAAGAGCTCTTAGTCTCCCCGCCTTTCTAAAGGGCCCCTAGTCTTCCCGTCTTACAGTAAGGGGCCATATTTTCCCGTCTTTCAGAAGAGCTCAAAGTCTCCTTCTACAGTTAAAAGCCCTTTTTCCCCCTCTTAATAAAGCTCCAAATCTCCCCGCTCTTACATAGAGAGTCATAGCTTTCCTTTCTTACATAGAGATTCATAGTCTCCGTCTTTCAGTAGATCCTAAGTCCCCTCCTTACAGTAAAGCTCATAGTTTCCCTGCCTTTCAGAGAGAGCTCATGTCTCCCTGTCTTACAGAAAGCTATATCTCCCCGTTCTTACAGTAAAATCTTTTTCCCCGCTCTTTCGTAAGAGCCTTTTATCTCCCCCGTCTTACATAAAGCTCCAAGTCT
>JARQOD010011108.1:0-24700 GCA_033576555.1 Oophaga sylvatica
ATTCCTTATAAGGTACCAAGTACCATCTTTTGGAATCTACTGGTAACAGTATAAAGATACCATTTCGTATCTATGGAGGAACGAAGTACCCATCTTATGATCATGGAAACGGTAAAGAACCATCTTTCTGTACATAATGGAGATACCAGAGTACCGCTCTTTGGATCATGGTAACACGGTAAAGATAAATCTTTCCTGTCATAATGAGGATCCAGAGTACCGCATCTTTATGGAAATCTACTGGAACCGGTAAAAGTACACATCTTTCCTGTATCATAATGGAGGATACCAGAATTACCATCTTTATGGAAATCTCTGGTACACGGTAAAGTACCATCTTTCCTGTATCTAATGGAGGTACAGAATACCGATCTTTATGAATACTGGTAACACGGTATAAAGAAACATCTTTCTGTATCATAAAGGATACCAGAATGTACCGCATCTTTATGGAATCTACTGGTAAACGATAAAGATACACATCTTTCTGTATCATAATGAGGATACCAGAATTACCTCTTATGAAATCTACTGTAACAGGTAAAAATACACATCTTTCTGATCTAATGGATACCAGAAGTACCGCATCTTTTGGAATCTATGGAAGAAAGATACACATCTTTCTGTATCATATGGAAAGATACCAGAAGTACCCATCTTTATGGAACTACTGGTAACACGGTAAAAGTACAATCTTTCCTGTATCATAATGGAGGATACCAGAATGTACCGCATCTTTATGGAATCTACTGGTAACACGGTATAAAGATACACATCTTTCCTGTATCATAATGGAGGATACCAGAATGTACCGCATCTTTATGGAATCTACTGGTAACACGGTATAAAGATACCATCTTTCCTGTATCATAATGGAGGATACCAGAATGTACCGCATCTTTATGGAAATCTACTGGTAACACGGTAAAAGATACACATCTTTCCTGTATCATAATGGAGGATACCAGAATGTACCGCATCTTTATGGAAATCTACTGGTAACACGGTAATAAAGATACACATCTTTCCTGTATCATAATGGAGGAACCAGAATGTACGCATCTTATGGAATCTACTGGTAACACGGTATAAAGATACACATCTTTCCTGTATCATAATGGAGGATACCAGAATGTACCGCATCTTTATGGAATCTACTGGTAACACGTATAAAGATACACATTTTCCTGTATCATAATGGAGGATACCAGAATGTACCGCATCTTTATGGAAATCTACTGGTAACCGGTATAAGATACACATCTTTCCTGTATCATAATGGAGGATACCAGAATGTACCGCATCTTTATGGAATCTACTGGTAACACGGTATAAAGATACACATCTTTCCTGTATCATAATGGAGGATACCAGAATGTACCGCATCTTTATGGAATCTACTGGTAACCGGTAAAAGATACACATCTTTCCTGTATCATAATGGAGGATACCAGAATGTACCGCATCTTTATGGAAATCACTGGTAACACGTTAAAGTACACATCTTTCCTGTTCATAATGGAGGATACCAGAATGTACGCATCTTTATGGAATTACTGGTAACACGGTATAAGATACACATCTTTCCTGTATCATAATGGAGGATACCAGAATGTACCGCATCTTTATGAATCTACTGGTAACACGGTAAAAGATACACATCTTTCCTGTATCATAATGGAGGATACCAGAATGTACCGCATCTTTATGGAATCTACTGGTAACACGGTATAAAGATACACATCTTTCCTGTATCATAATGGAGGATACCAGAATGTAACCGCATCTTTATGGAATCACTGTACACGTAAGATACACTTTTCCTGTATCATAATGGAGGATCCAATGTACGCATCTTATGGAATCTACTGGTAACCGGTAAGATACACATTCCTGTATCATAATGGAGATACCAGAATGTACGCATCTTATGGAAATCTACTGGTAAACGTATAAAGATAACATCTTTCCTGTATCATAATGGAGATACAGAATGTACGCATCTTTATGAATCACTGTAACACGTAAAAGATACACATCTTTCGTATCAAATGGAGGATACAGAGTACCGCATCTTATGGAATCTACTGTAACACGGTAAAGATACACATCTTTCCTGTATCATAATGGAGGATACCAATGTACATCTTTATGGAATCACTGGTAACACGGTAAAAGATACACATCTTTCCTGTATCATAATGGAGGATACCAGAATGTACCGCATCTTTATGGAAGTCTACTGGTAACACGGTATAAAGATACACATCTTTCCTGTATCAAATGGAGGATACCAGAAGTACCGCATCTTTATGGAATCTACTGGTAACACGGTAAAAGATACACATCTTTCCTGTATCATAATGGAGGATACAGAAGTACCGCATCTTTATGGAATCTACTGGAACACGGTATAAAGATACACATCTTTCCTGTATCATAATGGAGGATACCAAATGTACCGCATCTTTATGGAAATCTACTGTAACACGTATAAAGATACACATCTTTCCTGTATCATAATGAGGATACCAGAATGTACCGCATCTTTATGGAAGTCTACTGGTAACACGGTATAAAGATACACATCTTTCCTGTATCATAATGGAGGATACCAGAATGTACCGCATCTTTATGGAATCTACTGGTAACACGGTATAAAGATACACATCTTTCCTGTATCATAATGGAGGATACCAGAATGTACCGCATCTTTATGGAATCTACTGGTAACACGGTTAAAGATACACATCTTTCCTGTATCATAATGGAGGATACCAGAATGTACCGCATCTTTATGGAATCTACTGGTAACACGGTAAAGATACACATCTTTCCTGTATCATAATGGAGGATCCAGAATGTACCGCATCTTTATGGAATCTATGGTAACACGGTAAAGATACACATCTTTCCTGTATCATAATGGAGGATACCAGAATGTACCGCATCTTTATGAAATCTACTGGTAACACGGTAAAGATACACACTTTCCTGTATCATAATGGAGGATCCAGAATGTACCGCATCTTTATGGAAGTCTATGGTAACACGGTATAAAGATACACATCTTTCCTGTATCATAATGGAGGTACCAGAATGTACCGCATCTTTATGGAAATCACTGGTACACGGTAAAGATACACATCTTTCCTGTATCATAATGAGGATACCAGAATGTACCGCATCTTTATGGAATCTACTGGTAACACGGTATAAAGATACACATCTTTCCTGTATCATAATGGAGGAACCAGAATGTACCGCATCTTTATGGAATCTACTGGTAACACGGTATAAAGATACACATCTTTCCTGTATCATAATGGAGGATACCAAATGTAACCGCATCTTTATGGAAATCTACTGGTAACACGGTATAAAGATACACATCTTTCCTGTATCATAATGGAGGATACCAGAATGTACCGCATCTTTATGGAAATCTACTGGTAACACGGTATAAAGATACACATCTTTCCTGTATCATAATGGAGGATACCAGAATGTACCGCATCTTTATGGAAATCTACTGGTAACACGGTATAAGGATACACATCTTTCCTGTATCATAATGGAGGATTCCAGAATGTACCGCATCTTTATGGAAGTCTACTGGTAACACGGTAACAAGATACACATCTTTCCTGTATCATAATGGAGGATACCAGAATGTACCGCATCTTTATGGAAATCTACTGGTAACACGGTACAAGGATACACATCTTTCCTGTATCATAATGGAGGATTCCAGAATGTACCGCATCTTTATGGAATCTACTGGTAACACGGTACTAAAGATACACATCTTTCCTGTATCATAATGGAGGATTCCAGAATGTACCGCATCTTTATGGAATCTACTGGTAACACGGTACAAAGATACACATCTTTCCTGTATCATAATGGAGGATACCAGAATGTACCGCATCTTTATGGAAATCTACTGGTAACACGGTACAAAGATACACATCTTTCCTGTATCATAATGGAGGATACCAGAATGTACCGCATCTTTATGGAAATCTACTGGTAACACGGTACAAAGATACACATCTTTCCTGTATCATAATGGAGGATACCAGAATGTACCGCATCTTTATGGAAATCTACTGGTACACGGTATAAAGATACACATCTTTCCTGTATCATAATGGAGGATACCAGAATGTACCGCATCTTTATGGAAATCTACTGGTAACACGGTATAAAGATACACATCTTTCCTGTATCATAATGGAGGATACCAGAATGTACCGCATCTTTATGGAATCTACTGGTAACATGGTATAAGATACACATCTTTCCTGTAACATAATGGAGGATACCAGAATGTACCGCATCTTTATGGAAATCTACTGGTAACACGGTATAAAGATACACATCTTTCCTGTATCATAATGGAGGATACCAGAATGTACCGCATCTTTATGGAAATCTACTGGTAACACGGTATAAAGATACACATCTTTCCTGTATCATAATGGAGGATACCAGAATGTACCGCATCTTTATGGAAATCTACTGGTAACACGGTATAAAGATACACATCTTTCCTGTATCATAATGGAGGATACCAGAATGTACCGCATCTTTATGGAATCTACTGGTAACACGGTATAAAGATACACATCTTTCCTGTATCATAATGGAGGATACCAGAATGTACCGCATCTTTATGGAATCTACTGGTAACACGGTATAAAGATACACATCTTTCCTGTATCATAATGGAGGATACCAGAATGTACGCATCTTTATGGAAATCTACTGGTAACACGGTATAAGGATACACATCTTTCCTGTATCATAATGGAGGATTCCAGAATGTACCGCATCTTTATGGAAGTCTACTGGTAACACGGTACAAGGATACACATCTTTCCTGTATCATAATAGATGCAGAAATTCTGCAATGTCAAAAACTTAATAAAAGCTCATCGTGGGAACGTAGCCTAATACTGGTTGTAACACTAAATTAGTAAAAGTGAAGGTATGTATGTACACAGTGACTACACTAGAAGAATTATGATTGCAGCTCTGGAGTATAATACATTATAATATAATAATTTAATGTATCTAAACAGTGTTGGACTAGGGTGCCAAGAGCCCACCAGTGTCCAATTCCAGGGCCTCACTTAGCTACATGCAAATGTTACATTATCCTCATTCACAAATTTATATAACAATTAACTGGGTAGATTGTAAATGGAGAAGATGCCGCCTGTGTCTGTGCACAGTGTTTCAGGTATATTGTGCCAAGTACTGCTCATATAAGAGGGTGGTGGCCCACTCTTGGACTGGGGCCCACCAGAGGATTCTCCTGTTCTCATGTGGACCAGTCCAAGCCTGTATCTACATTGTGAGATAACTTCCCCCCATTAAAAAATGGCAAGGTAGGTCAAGGTCCAGATCTCTGCTGTATTCTTTCTCTATGGAGCTGCCATAAAAGCCTTGTTGGGAATGAATGGAGCATAGGTCACACTAGCGCATTGCCGTTACATTGTAATGGGGATAAAAGTTACATTTTCTGTTGATTGTTGCAACTTGACCCCAACTATCCAAACAACACCATGACAACCAAAACTCCAAACAACACCCTGACAACCAAGGAGATCTCCAAACAACACCATGACAACCAAGGAGATCTCCAAACAACACCATGACAACCAAGGAGATCTCCAAACAACACCATGACAACCAAGAGATCTCCAAAAACACCATGACAACCAAGGAGATCTCCAAACAACACCATGAAACCAGAGTCCAAACAACCATGACAACCAAGGAGATCTCTAAACAAGTCAGGGACAAAGTTGTTGAGAAGTAAAATTCAGGGATGGGTTATAATAAAATATCCCAATCTCTGATGATCACCTGGAGCACCGTCAAGTCCATTATCATCAAATGGAAAGAACATGGTACCACAACAAACCTGCCAAAAGGTCTGCCCACCAAAACTCTCAGTCCGGGCAAGGAGACCATTAATCAGAGAGGCAGCACAGAGACCAAAGATAACCCTGTTGGAGACTGAGATATCTGTCCATACGACCACAATAAGCTGTACACTCTATAGATGTGGCCTTTATGGAAGAGGGGCCGGAAAAAAAACCTTTACTTACACATAAAAATTGTAAGATTCTTTTTGAGTTTGCTGAAAGACATGTGGGACATAGTTTCACCTTCCAACAAGAAAATGATGCAAAGCATACTGCTAGAGCAACACTAGAGTGGTTTAAGGGGAACCCTGTAAATGTTTTGGCGCGGCCAAGTCAAGGTTCAGACCTTAATCCAATTGAGAATCTGTGGTCAGACGACTTGAAGATTGTTGTTCACCAGAGGAAACCATCTAACTTGAAGGAGCTGGAGCAGTTTTGGTTGAGGAATAAGTAAAAATCCCACTGGCAAGATGTGGAAAGCTTATAGTCTTATTTAAGCTGTAATTGCTGTGAAAGGAGGTTCTATAAAGTGCTGAAGTTTTCAGTTATTTTGTCCTATTTCTTGTTTTCTTCACAATAAAAAGAAAACCAAATGTTCACAGTTGTAGGCATGTTCTTCACATGAACTAATGCAAACCATCAACAAAAAAAACAGTGAAATTCCAGGTTGTGTGGTAGCAAAACATGAAAAATGCCAAGGGGGTGAATACTTTCGTAAGCTACTGTATATAGCCAAAAAGTCTTTGTGTCAAAAAAGTTTGAGGACAGGTTCAAATTCCATTTAGGCTGGATATAAGAACAAAAGGCACCACAGGACACACAATGGCCGTCCTGCCTAACAGGTTTTATGACCCCCACAGCATTGTTCTATCACTTTGAAAACCTTTAGTGCTTTCCATTGTTTGTAGATCAAAATGTGAGTTCAGTCATTTATATTGCACGTATTATCAATATTGTCCATGTTGGCTTTCAATACATTCAATCCTAAAGGTACTGCCACACTAAACAGCGTCGCTAACGGGATCGCTAAAAAACGTCACTATTTAGCGATCCCGTTAGCGATGTTGTTCAGTGCGGCAGCTTCCAGCGACGAGCTTCCTGCTGTGATCTCGCTCGTCGCTGGAATCGTTCCGGACCCTATTTTATCGTCGGCGCTCCCGCTGGTAAGTATATATCGCTGAGTGTGGCACCTTTTTTTAGCGATTTAGCGGTATTTTTGTACCGCTAAAGTCGTTAAGGAGATCGCTAACCGCGATAGCGTCGTTAACTATATCGCTAAATGTGGCCGCACTTAGCGATATAGAAACAATCCCGCTAGCGATCGCATTAGTATGCGTCGTTATCGTGATCGCTAGCGGGATTGCTTAGTGTGGCAGTACCTTTACTTGGGACCACAATGTAGACACGAAATTTACAACAGATAAAAGATGTGATTTTCACAAGTGTCCATTAAGAGGTTAATAGAAAGTGACCTTCTGCTCCTCAGCCCTGCCCCCTGTACACAATATAAAGCCCACCCTTTTGAGCTGGAGAGAATTGTGGTTTGCTTCTCTCTTCCATTGTCAGTCATGGCTTCTGCAGATCTGAGAGTGGAGCTGCTCTGCTCCATCTGCCTGAGCACTTATACAGATCCTGTAATGCTGAGATGTGGACACAACTTCTGCCGGGTCTGTATTGATCGTGTGCTGGATACACAGGACGAGTCTGGAGTTTATTCCTGTCCTGAATGCAGAGAACAGTTTCAGGCCCGGCCGGCACTGATGAGGAACTTATGGAGAAATTCCTGCTTACCCCACCAACACAGATGGAAAATAGGACCTGCTGCACTTACTGTGTGGACTCTCCTGTACCTGCTGTTAGATCCTGTCTACACTGTGTGGCTGCTCTGTGTGATAAACACCTGAGGGTTCACAGCAAATCACCAGAACACGTCTTATCTGATCCCAGCACTTCTCTGGAGGGAAGGAAATGTTCTGTCCATAAGAAGATCCTGCAATATTACTGCACCGAGGACAATGCTTCTATCTGTGTCTATTGTTCAGCAGGAGAACATCGGGGACACCGGGTGGAGCTGCTGAATGAGGGCCCTGAGAAGAAGAAGAGGAAACTAAGACATGTCCTTCAGAAACTTATCACAAAGACCAATGACACCGAGGAGAAAGTCCAGACTCTGGAGGAGCGCAGGAGAAAAGCTCAAGAACAAGCAGCTGGAAAAGCCAAGAGAGTCACTGCCCTGTGTACAGACATCAGGAGACGGGTGGAGGACCTAGACAAGAATATCCTGAGTGAGATCTCCAGGCAGGAAAAGGAAGAGTCACTGTCACTGTCTGTTCTGATCCATCAGCTGGAAATAAAGAAGGACGAGCTGTCCAGGAAGATGAGACACATTGAGGAGCTGTGTAACATGACGGATCCACTGACTGTCTTACAGGAACCAGACACCGGTGACTTGTGTGATCCTGAGGAGGATGGAGGTGGTGAGGACACAGGAGGACATGATAACCAGCCCCTTGATGGAGATGACCTGGATGTGGCTGAGATGTCACACAAATTACGCACATTATGTGACGTAATATCAGGTATAAGGAGCGGGATCTATGTGGTGAGTCCAGCAGACATATTACTGGATGTAACCACAGCTGATAATAATCTCCTTATATCAGACGACATGAAATCTGCAACCTGGACAGAAGTAGATCAGAAACGTCCAGAAACTGTGGAGAGATTCCAGTATAATCAGGTGATGAGCAGGAGGGGATTTACCTCAGGACGACATTACTGGGATGTGGAGGGCAGCAGATCAGGATGGTGGAGGGTGGGGATGTGTTATCACATTATAGACACGAGGGAAGGTCAGTCACTGTTTGGAGATAATAACATGTTCTGGTGTTTGTGGAGATATAATAATCAGTATTCAGTGATACATGGCAGTGAAGTGATCCCATTACCTCACAATATCTCCAGTGATAGAGTCAGGATATGTCTGGACTATGAGGTCGGGCAGTTGTCCTTTTATGAGCTGTGTGACCCCATCAGACACTTACACACCTTCTCTGAGCCCCTTCATGCTGCATTATATGTATATAAAGGTTCTATAAAGATATTGGGGGGAAGCAGAAAGTGGAAGAAACTATCACTCATGATCTAAGATTTCCACTAGAGACTGCTGGATTATTCTCTAGTGGGATTAATAATAATCAGGATTACAGCGGATGATCCCTATATGACTGCCGGCCCTATGACTATACCACATGGGTGGATGATCTGTTGTGTAGGCATTTGGTGGTTACATTTATCTGTATATTAGAGGTGATATTGGAAGTTTGGGGACTGATGTGAATGTGCGGCTGTGTAGTCTTTGTGGATAATTTATCTATGTGTCATAGCCATTATTCCTAGTAATACCCCGAGTACTAAACAAGCTAGATTTGAAACATGTTTTGAAAGAAGGGTAAATTTACACAAAACCTTTGTGTCCTGTGAGTAGATTGTGATTGTTAATATACTATTCTGACATTGTTCTTTACATTGGTGCAGATGTAACATTTCACATACATAGAGGTCATTGTGCAGGATGTGACCATAGAGTAAGCCATATGAAGTGATACTTATCACTAGAGGGGAGAAAATTCCAGCTCTCACCAAGACGTCAAATTTATTCCAAGGGCATAAAATGACAGTGGGGGAATAACACACAGACAACAGCTGCTATTCCTCACCCTTATTCCCCCACTGTCATTTTTTGCCCTTGGAATAAATTTTCTCCTATTTAACCTTTTGGTGAGAGCTGGAATTTTCTCCTCATAAGTATTTATGGAGTGTTTCTGTTTTTGCAGTATATTGTTGAGCAGCATGAAGTGCACGGGTGGGGGGTGGTTTTGGTTTCTGTTTGCAGTGTTGGATGTGTTTGGGGGTCTTCACATTGAAGCCACATTGTATATTTACTATTTCTTCATTATAAATTCGATCCCCATCTTTATCCTGTATAAGAGAATTATATATTCTCAGATATTTCTGACACCTGATCCTGACTGTGGGTATAAATATTTTGGGGCTGACCCTTATTGATTTGATAATGACCCAATCACATGAAACGTGCCTTATTTCATGCCACTCTGTATCACTTTTCAGGACATCAGATCTATATATGTAACTGTTGGATACTTTTGAGCTTTAAGTAAAATGTAAGAATAAAATCAATTTTCTCTTCTGTCTTTATTTTCTTATACTGTGCCTCATTGTTACATTACGTTGCTTCTCTTTGCACACTTTGATTATACAGCGTGCTCGGGGGGATTTCCAGCATCATTGCTGAATGCTTCTTAGGGTATGTGCACACGATCAGGAATGGCTGAGTATTTGCTCAGGATTTGACGCAGGTGAAATCTGCATCTAAGGTCACTGGCAGGTCACATGCGTTTTTGATATGTTTATTTTTTACATGTGTTTTTTTGTTGCTTGAAATAAAGCTAATTGAAAGTTGGCTTCTGGGAAGGAAAAAAGTGATTTCCTGTTTGCAGACATATTGGAGGCAGTGGCATACCGACAATAGTAGCAGACCACGCAGCTGCTATGGGGCCCGGACAGGTGAGGGGGCCCGCGACGGCCGCTGCAGTTTGGCAGCTGTGCTGACACAGTACTATCTCCTTTAATTAAATGTAAGGGACGGCCGCCGGCCGCTGTATACCCCCTTGAAGCCCCCTTTCCTGGTCATCAGTTGGCTGAAGTCTCTTGCTGGATTTGCATAAAATGTCAGGCAGCCAGAGAGCAGCACAGGTGCATTGCAGTGAGAGGGACACACACACAAAAGACGGTGAGCCCGGCTGGCTGGGGGACCGGTGGATTTTTTTGTTAAATGCATACCTCCCAACTGTCACAGGACAGTCCCGATTCTGACCCTCCCACATTCTGTCACGGCAGGACAGTATGTGTCCCGCAGTGAGCGAAGCCGCCACGCCCCTCATACACCTCTTCCTTGCCTTCCCAGTGCTCCACTACAGCTTCTGACAGCAGAGCAATGACTTTGCTGTGCTGTCTTATGTGCGAGCAGGACCTGTGATGAGGTCACAGGAGGGGAGGAGCTGGGTGTCACATGGTCAGGCTCCTCTGTGTGCAGGTCGGTCTCTGGCTCTGAGGGTAAGTTTATGTATGGGTCAGGAGGCGTTTACAGTGTGAATGTAGCAGTGCTGTAGTGTGTGAGAGGTGTACGGAGTGGAGCCATGTGTATACGAGGTGTACGGAGCGGAGCCGTGTGTGCGAGGTGTACGGAGCGGAGCCGTGTGTGAACGAGGTGTACAGAGCGTAGCCGTGTGGGAACGAGGTGTACGGAGCGTAGCCGTGTGTGTACGAGGTGTACGGAGCGGAGCCGTGTGTGTACGAGGTGTACGGAGCGGAGCCGTGTGTGTACGAGGTGTACGGAGCGGAGCCGTGTGTGTACGAGGTGTACGGAGCGGAGCCGTGTGTGTACGAGGTGTACGGAGCGGAGCCGTGTGTGTACGAGGTGTACGGAGCGGAGCCGTGTGTGTACGGAGCGGAGCCGTGTGTGTACGGAGCGGAGCCGTGTGTGTACGAAGTGTACGGAGCGGAGCCATGTGTGTACGAGTTGGATGGAGCGGAGCCGCGCGTGTACGAGATGCACGGAGCTAAGCCGCACATGTACGAGGTGAGCGGAGCTGCGCGTGTACGAGGTGCACGGAGCGGAGCCGTGTGTACGAGGTGGATGTAGCAGTGCTGTGTGTGTATGAAACGGAGCCCTGTGTGTGTGAAGTGTGCGGAGCTGAGCCGCTCAGCTCCGTACACACAGGGCTCCGTGCTTGAGCCGTGTGTGTATGGATGGAACCTTGTGTGTATGTAGCGGAGCCGCATGTGTACGAGGTGTATGCTGCAAAGCCGCATGTGTACAAGGTTTACGGAGTGGAGTTGTGTGTACAAGGTGTACAAAGCGTGGCTGCGTGTGTACAAGGTGTACGGAGTGGAGCCTTGTATGTGCAAGGTGGACGGAGCGGAGCCGTGTGTGAACGAGGCATACAAAGCGGAACCGTGTGTGTATGAGGTGTGCAGAGCCGTGCGTGTACAAGGTGGGGAGCATTCATACCTCCCAACCGTCCTGAATTCAGCAGGACACTCCCGATTTTGAGAGTCTGCCCCGCTGTCCCGGCCGGGAGCTTTTCCCGTGGACACAGGAGTACATGCCGGAGCCCCGAAGAACACTTTAAAACTCGCACGTGATGTTCCACCAGAAGTGACGTGCTGGAAGATGACCGGAAATGAGGTAATTTCGGGAGGAGATTGTGACGGAACCATGGAGACACTTCAGGGAATGCTTCAGATCCATCACCGTGTCCTCGCATTGGAATCGGGGATGTTGGCCATGTGAGCGGATCATGATATGTCCTGCACCGGGAGGCTTTTGTGGTTACTACAATGGGAGCTGGGCTGCTATAGTATCTTTATAGAATCTTTATTTCTTTCTCTCTCTCTGTTTCTTTCTCTCTCTATTCTTTCTTTCTCTCTTTGTTCTTTCTTTCCCTTCTTTCTCTCTCACCCTCTGTTGTTTCTTTCTTTACCCTCTTTCTTTTTTTCTCTCTGTTCTTTTTTTCTGTCCCCTCTTTCTTTCTCTCTGTTTCTTTCTTTTTCTCTATCTCTCTGTTCTTTCATTCCCCTCTTTCTTTCTTTCTCTCTTTCTGTTCTTTCCCTCTTTCTTTCTTTCTCTCTGTTCTTTTTTCTTTCTCTCTCTCTGTTCTTACTTTCCCCTCTTTCTTTCTTTCTTTCTTTCTTTCTTTCTCTCTGTTCTTGCTTTCCCCTCTTTCTTTCTCTCTCTATTCTTTCTTTCTTTCTTTCTTTTTCTCTCTGTTCTTTCTTTCCCCCTCTGTCTTTCTCTGTTCTTTATTTCCCCTCTTTCTTTCTCTCTCCCTCTCTGTTCTTTCTTTCTCCGTTCTTTCTTTCCCCTCTTTTTCTCTCTCTCTGTTCTTTCCCCTCTTTCTTTCTTACTTTCTTTCTCTCTCTTCTTTCTTTCCCTCTCTCTCTGTTTTTTCTTCTTTCTTTCTTTCTTTCTTTCTTTTCTTTCTTTCTTTCTTCTTCTTTTTCTTTCCCCTCTTTCTTTCTCTCTCTCTGTTCTTTCTTTCCCCTTTCTTTCTTTCTCTGTTCTCTGTCCCCTCTTTCTTTCTCTCTCTATTCTTTCTTTCTTTTTCTATCTGTTCTTTCTTTCACCCTCTGTCTTTCTTTCTCTGTTCTTTCTTTCCCCTCTTTCTCTCTCCCTGTTGTGAATAGGCTGGAAATGAGTTCTGAGCAGAAGCTCCCTCTGGTGGTTACAAACGGTACTGGACTGTCCAGTGAAGATTGTGAGGATTGGGAATCAGGTGTTACTGACTGGTCTTATATAAGGGAGTCGCCTTCCCATCAGGGTTGCCGGTGATCAATTGTTCTGGTCTCAATCCTTGATTCCTGTTTCCTTGGTAGCCTGCTGTGTCGTGTCTGAATCTCCTGCTTACAGATAAGACATTTTCTTCTTTTTCTTTTTGTGCTTGATTTTTGCATTTTGTCCTGCACTTCTGTGGGGGCCTTCAGGGTCCCCTCTGGGGGCTTTTGCCCTCTCAGTTTAGTTCAGCCACTGATGTTTGTACATTTGCTTTTTCCAGTTTTTTCAGTGGCTGCTGTTTTGATTTTGGTTACACCAGAGAACTAATTTAGGTGGTAGAGGTCGTTTGATCTCAGGTGTTTTTGAAATTAGTAGAGTTGGTGCTTTTCAGGGTTTTTTGGGATTGCAGTAAGTGTCCTTCCTATCCTTTTCTATTCAGTAAATTTGGGCCACAACGTTTGCTCATACTATTTTCTGTCTGTGTCAGTATTTCTTCTTGTCTAACCGCCATTACATGTTTGGGGCTTTCTATGTTCTTTGGGGATCTGCTCCGGGGCAGATAGCTTTCCTCTTTCTATCTTTAGGTGTAGTTAGTTTCTCAGGCTGTGACGAGGCGTCTAGGACCAACGTAGGAACGCTCCACGGCTGCCTCTAGTTGTGGTGGTTAGTCAGGGTACTGCAATCTCATAGTTTCCAACTGCTCTGGTGTATTGCCTTTTTTACCTGTACTCCTCAGCTACCGAAACATAACAGTATCACTGGCCCAAAAAATTGAAAATTGTATGGTACTCACAGAAGGGAAAAAAATATTGTTAAAGAAAAAAGTTGTCAGAGATATTTTTTTTTTTTCCCTCTGTATCTCTGGGTGCTGGGAGGATTTTTTCTTTTCTCTCAATGGAGTTTGCACAGTTGTCTGGCCGTGTGGATCAGCTTGCCACTGAGGTTCGGAGTATTGCTACCTATCTTGCTGGGTTGCCTGTTGTGGAACCTAGGATTCCCATGCCAGATTTGTTTTTAGGAGATCGAGCTAAGTTTCTGAATTTCAAAAATAACTGTAAATTGTTTTTTGCCTTAAAATCTAAGTCCTCAGGGAACGCAGCGCAGCAGGTTCAAATTGTCATCTCTCTCCTGCGCGGCGATCCTCAGGATTGGGCTTTTTCCCTGAACCTGGGGATCCTGTTTTGAGTGATGTTGATGCATTTTTTCAGGCTTTGGGGTTATTGTACGATGAGCCTAATATCACTGATCAAGCTGAAAAAACTTTGTTGGCATTAAATCAGGGGCTTGAGGACGCTGAGTTATACTGTCAGAGATTCCGTAGGTGGGCAGTCCTGACCAAATGGAATGACGACGCTTTGGCAGCTCTTTTTCGGAAGGGTCTGTCAGATAATGTAAAGGATGTTATGGTGGGATTCCCTGTCCCTCTGGTCTCAATGATTCTATGTCATTAGCGATTCAAATTGACAGACGTTTGCGTGAGCGGAGAAGTATGCGTGGAATGATGTTGCCTTGTGAACCTGCTTCTGAATCCATGCAGTGTGATAGAGTGGTTTCTGGGGCACAGCGTCATGAATTTCGAAGGCGCGGTGGGTTTGTTTCTGCTGTGGTGATGCCTCTCATGCTATTTCAGTCTGCCCTAAGCGGGGAAGACGTTTTGCACGCTCAGTTGGTCTTGGGTAGTGTTCAGACTAAGTTTTTATTAACTGTTACCCTGATATGCTCTCTGTCCTCATTTTCTGCTCAGGCTTTTGTTGATTCTGGAGCAGCTATTAACCTGATGGATTTTGATTTTGATAAACGTTGTGGGTTTCCCTTGATACCCCTACGGAAGTCTATTCCCCTACTGGGGATCGATTCTACCCCTTTGGCTGAGAATAAACCTCAGTTCTCTACTCAGGTGATAATGAGGGTAGAACCTGATCATCAGGAGAGTTGCAAATTTTTGGTTCTGTATAATCTGCATGACATTATCGTACTGGGTTTCCCTTGGTTACAGTCTCATAATCCTGTTTTGGATTGGAAATCTGTGTCTGTTACCAGTTGGGGCTGCCAATGTGTTAATACCAACACTCCTGTTTTTTCTGCCTTCCCCCAGGCTCAGGATGTTCCTGACTTTTTGATTGATTTTTCTGATGTGTTTAGCGAAAGTAAATCTGCATCCTTACCTCCCCATAGGAGCTATGACTGCGCTATTGAATTAGTGCCTGGTAGTAAATTCCCTAAAGGTCGCCTTTTTAACTTGTCTGTACCTGAACATGACGCTATGCGGTCTTATATCAAGGAGTCATTGGAGAAGGGTCATATCAGACCATCCTCTTCACCCTTAGGTGCCGGTTTTTTCTTTGTGGCCAAAAAGGATGGTTCATTAAGGCCGTGTATTGATTATCGTCTCTTGAACAATATTACTGTGAAATATCAATATCCGTTACCCTTGATCTCTGATCTGTTTTCCAGGGTGAAAAATGCTACTTGGTTTACCAAGCTTGACCTCAGGGGGCATATAACCTTATTCGCATTAAGCACGGGGATGAATGGAAGACGGCATTTAATACCCCTGAAGGGCATTTTGAGTACCTTGTGATGCCCTTTGGGCTCACTAATGCTCCTTCTGTCTTCCAGTCCTTCATGAATGACATTTTCAGGGATTTTGTGGATAAATTTCTGATTGTTTATTTGGATGATATCTTGATTTTTTCCAATGACTGGGACTCTCATGTAAAACATGTTCGGACTGTGTTCCAGATTTTGAGAGAGAATGCTCTGTATGTGAAGGGATCAAAGTGTCTTTTTGGCGTTCAGAGGATCTCATTTCTGGGATTCATTTTGTCCCCATCTGTTATTGAAATGGACCCGGTCAAAGTTCAGGCCATCTGTGATTGGGTCCAACCTACTTCATTAAAGGCTCTTCAAAGATTCTTGGGTTTTGCCAGTTTTTATCGTAAATTTATTGGTAATTTCTCTGTTATTGTTAAACCATTAACTGATTTGACCAAGAAGGGTTCTGATGTGGTGAATTGGCCTCCTGAGGCAGTCTCTGCATTTCAGGAACTTAAGCAGAGATTCACTTCTGCTCCTGTTCTACGGCAGCCTGATGTTTCTCTACCATTTCAGGTGGAGGTTGATGCCTCTGAAATTGGGGCAGGTGCCGTTTTGTCCCAAAGAGATCCAGAGACCTCTAAAAGTAACCCTTGTGCCTTTTTCTCTCGAAAATTTTCTCCCACTGAACGTAATTATGACGTGGGTAATCGGGAGTTATTAGCCATGAAGTGGGCTTTTGAAGAGTGGAGACATTGGCTTGAGGGAGCCAAACATCAGGTGGTGGTCCTTACGGACCATAAGAATCTAGTTTATCTGGAATCTGCCAAGCGACTTAATCCTAGACAGGCCAGGTGGGCCTTGTTTTTCACACGTTTTAATTTTGTGGTTTCATTTCTTCCTGGCACTAAAAATGTTAAGGCGGATGCCCTCTCGAGGAGTTTCCTGGCGGACTCTCCTGAGTTATCTGATCCTTCTGTTATTTTGAAAGAGGGTGTAGTTCTTTCCGCCATCTCGCCCAATTTGAGACTGGCTCTGGAGGGGTGTCAGGAGGATAAGCCCGAGCGCTGCCCTGTTGGGAAATTGTTTGTCCCGGACCAGTGGAAAAAGAGTGTAATGTCTGAGATTCATTGTTCCACGTTGGCCGGTCATCCCGGAATTTTTGGTACCAGAGACTTGGTTAGTCGGTCCTTTTGGTGGCCTACCTTGTCTCGTGATGTCAGGGAGTTTGTGCAGTCCTGCGGACTTGCTCTCGCTCCAAGCCTTGCTCTCGTTCTAGTGGTTTGTTGATGCCATTACCTGTGCCCAAGAGACCATGGACCCATATCTCTATGGATTTCATTTCCGACCTCCCTGTTTCTCTGAGAATGACCGTCATCTGGGTGATTTGCGATAGGTTTTCCAAGATGATACATCTTGTGCCATTACCTAAGTTGCCTTCCTCCTCTGAATTGGTGCCTTGTTCCCAACGTGTGTTTTACACGCATTCCTGAGAACATTGTGTCTGACAAGGAGTCCAGTTTGTTTCCAGATTTTGGAGGACCTTTTGTTCTAAATTTGGTGTTCAATTGGTCTTTCTCCTCGGCGTTTCATCCTCAGACCAATGGTCAATGAGAGAACAAATCAGACATTGGAGACTTATCTAAGATGCTTTGTGTCTGCTGATCAGGATGACTGGTCTCTTTTTTGCCTTTGGCTGAGTTTGCTTTAATATAGGGCTAGCTCTGCCACTTTGATGTCTCCATTTTTCTGTAATTCTGGTTTCACCCTCGATTTTCTTCGGACAGACGGAGGCTTCTGTCTGTCCAGGTGTTGACTCTGTTGTGGAGCGTATGAACAGATTTGGGACCAGTAGTGGAGAGGTTGTCCCTCTCTCAGGAGGGGCCCAGCGGTTTTCTAACCGGCATAGGACTGATGTCCTCGTTTAAAGTGGGGGACTTGGTCTGGTTGTCCTCAAGAAATATTCCTATGAGAGTGCATCTCCTAAATTTAAGCCTAGGTTCATTGGACCTTATAAGATCATGGAGATTCTTAATCCTGTTTCTTTTCGTTTGCTTCTTCCATGGACATTTAAGATCCATAACGTGTTCCACAAGTCCTTGTTGAAGAGGTTTGTTGAGCCAGTGGTTCCTACTACTGTGCCTCTGACCCTGTTTTGGTTGAGGCAATCTGGAGTATGTGGTTGAGAAAATATTGAATTCTGTTTTTCTAGACGGAAACTCCAGTAATTGGTTAAATGGAGAGGTTATGGTCAGGAAGAAAATTCTTGGGTGTTTGCTTCGGACATCCATGCTAGGAGCTCATCCGTGCGTATCATAGAACTCATCCTGACCGACCTGGTTGCTCAAATGAGGGTTCGGTGACCCTCCTCAGGGGGTACTGTTGTGAATAGGTGGAAATGAGTTCTGAGCAGAAGGCTCCTCTGGTGTTACAAACGGTACTGGATGTCAGTGAAGATTGTGAGGATTGGGAATCAGGTGTTACTGACTGGTCTTATATAAGGGAGTCCCTTTCCCATCAGGTTGCCGGTGATCAATGTTCTGGTCTCAATCCTTGATCCTGTTTCCTTGTACCTGCTGTGTCGTGTCTGAATCTCCTGCTTACAGATAAGACATTTTTCTCTTTGTTTTTGTGCTTCATTTTTGCATTTTGTCCTTGCACTTCTGTGGGGGCCTTCAGGGTCCCCTCTGGGGCTTTTGCCTCTCAGTTCAGTTCGCCACTGATGTTTGTACATTTGCTTTTTCTCATTTTTTTCAGTGGCTGCTGTTTTGTTTTGGTTACACCAGAGAACTAATTTAGGTGGTAAGGTCGTTTTGATCTCAGGTGTTTTTGAAATTAGTAGAGTTGGTGCTTTTTCAGTGTTTTCTTGGGATTGCAGTAAGTACCCTTCCTGTCCTTGTCAGTTTGATAGTTTGAGCAACGTTTGGATCAGTACTATGTTATTAAGGGAATCATTTTCCCATCAGGGTTGCGGGTATCATTGTCCTGGTCTGAATCCTTTTCATTTCCCTTGTAGCCTGCTTTCGTTCCTGCATCCTCTGCTATCAGATAAGACAATTTCTTATTGTTGTTTTTGTATTTTTTGCATTTTGTCTGCACTTTCTGTCGGGCCTTCTGGGCCCCTTCCGGGGCCTTTTGCCCTCTCATTTGGCTCCAGCCACTGTGTTTTGTACTTTTGCTTTTTGCAGTTTTTTCAGTGGCTGCTGTTTTTTGTTACACCAGAGAACTAATTTAGGTGGTAGGGTCGTGTGATCTCAGGTGATTTTGAAATTAGTAAGTTGGTTTTTTTCAGGGTTTTCTGGGATTGCAGTAAGTACCCTTCCTTCCTTTTCTATTTAGATAGTTTGGGCCCCAGCGTTTGCTCATACTATTTTCTTTCTGTGTCAGTATTTCCTCTTGTCTAACCGCCATTACATGTTTGGGGGCTTTCTATTATCTTTGGGGTTCTGCTCCGGGGCAGATAGCTTTCCTATTTCTATCTTTAGGTGTAGTTAGTTTCTCAGGCTGTGACGAGGCGTCTAGGACCATCGTAGGAACGCTCCACGGCTGCCTCTAGTTGTGGTGGTTAGTCAGGGTACTGCAATCTCATAGATTCCAACTGCTCTGGTGTATTTCCTTTTTTACCTGCACTCCTCAGCTACCGAAACATAACAGTATCACCGGCCATAAAAATTGTATGGTACTCACAGAAGGGAAAAAATATTTTGAAGGAAGAAAAGTTGTCAGAGATATTTTTCTGTTTGTTGCATTTTTTTTTTTTTTTTCCCTCTGTATCTCTGGGTGCTGGGGAGGATCTTTTCTCCCAATGGAGTTTGCACAGTTGTCTGGCCGTGTGGATCAGCTTGCCACTGAGGTTCAGAGTATTGCTGCATATCTTGCTAGGTTGCCTGTTGTGGAACCTAGGATCCCCATGCCAGATTTGTTTTCAGGGGATCGAGCTAAGTTTCAGAATTTCAAAAATAATTGTAAATTGTTTCTTGCCTTAAAATCTAAGTCCTCAGGAAACGCAGCGCAGCAGGTTCAAATTGTCATCTCTCTCCTGCGCGGCGATCCTCAGGATTGGGCTTTTTCCCTCACACCTGGGATCCTGTTTTGAGTGATGTTGATGCATTTTTTCAGGCTTTGGGGTTATTGTACGATGAGCCTAATGTCACTGATCAAGCTGAAAAAGCCTTGTTGGCATTAAATCAGGGGCTTGATGACGCTGAGTTATACTGTCAGAGATTCCGTAGGTGGGCAGTCCTGACCAAATGGAATGACGACGCTTTGGCGGCCCTTTTCCGGAAGGGTCTGTCGATAATGTAAAGGATGTTATGGTGGGATTCCCTGTCCCCTCTGGTCTCAATGATTCTATGTCATTAGCGATTCAAATTGACAGACGTTTGCGTGAGCGGAGAAGTATGCGTGGAGTGGTGTTGCCTTGTGAGCCAGCTGCTGAGCCCATGCAGTGTGATGGAGTGGTGTCTGGGGCACAGCGTCATGAGTTTCGAAAGCGCAATGGGTTATGTTTCTACTGTGGTGATGCCTCTCATGCTATTTCAGTCTGCCCTAAGCGGGGAAGACGTTTTGCACGCTCAGTTGTCTTGGGTAGTGTTCAGACTAAGTTTTTATTAACTGTCACTCTGATATGCTCTCTGTCCTCATTTTCTGCTCAGGCTTTCGTTGATTCTGGAGCAGCTATTAACCTGATGGATTATGATTTTGCTAAACGTTGTGGATTTCCCTTGATACCCCTACAGAAGTCTATTCCCCTACTGGGGATCGATTCTACCCCTTTGGCTGAGAATAAACCCCAGTTTTCTACTCAGGTGATAATGAGGGTTGAACCTGATCACCAGGAGTGCTGCAAATTTTTGGTTCTATATAATCTGCATGACATTATCGTGCTGGGTTTCCCTTGGTTACAGTCTCATAATCCTGTTTTGGATTGGAAATCTGTGTCTGTAACCAGTTGGGGCTGCCAATGTGTTAATACCAACACTCCTGTTTTTTCTGCCTCCCCCAGGCTGAGGATGTTCCTGACTTTTTGTTTGATTTTTCTGATGTGTTTAGCGAAAGTAAATCTGCATCCTTACCTCCCCATAGGAGCTATGACTGCGCTATTGAATTAGTGCCAGGTAGTAAATTCCCTAAGGGTCGCCTTTTTAACTTGTCTGTACCTGAACATGACGCTATGCGGTCTTATATCAAGGAATCATTGGAGAAGGGTCATATCAGACCATCCTCTTCACCCTTAGGTGCCGGTTTTTTCTTTGTGGCCAAAAAAGATGGTTCATTAAGGCCGTGTATTGATTATCGTCTCTTGAACAATATTACTGTGAAATATCAATACCCGTTACCCTTGATTTCTGACCTGTTTTCCAGGGTGAAAAACGCTACTTGGTTTACCAAGCTTGACCTCAGGGGGGCGTATAACCTTATTCGCATTAAGCACGGGGATGAATGGAAGACGGCATTTAACACCCCTGAAGGGCATTTTGAGTACCTTGTGATGCCCTTTGGGCTCACTAATGCTCCTTCCGTCTTCCAGTCCTTCATGAATGACATTTTCAGGGATTTTGTGGACAAGTTTCTGATTGTTTATTTGGATGATATCTTGATTTTTTCTAATGACTGGGACTCTCATGTGAAACATGTTCGAACTGTATTCCAGATTTTGAGAGAGAATGCTCTGTATGTGAAGGGATCAAAGTGTCTTTTTGGCGTACAGAAGATCTCATTTCTGGGATTCATTTTGTCCCCATCTGTTATTGAAATGGACCCGGTCAAGGTTCAGGCCATCTGTGATTGGGTCCAACCTACTTCATTAAAGGCTCTTCAGAGATTTTTGGGTTTTGCCAATTTTTATCGTAAATTTATTGGTAATTTCTCTGTTATTGTTAAACCATTAACTGATTTGACCAGAAAGGGTTCTGATGTGGTGAATTGGCCTCCTGAGGCAGTCTCTGCGTTTCAGGAACTTAAGCAGAGATTCACTTCTGCTCCTGTTCTACGGCAGCCTGATGTTTCTCTGCCATTTCAGGTGGAGGTTGATGCCTCTGAAATTGGGGCAGGTGCCGTTTTGTCCCAAAAAGATCCAGAGACCTCTAAAAGTAACCCTTGTGCCTTTTTCTCTCGAAAATTTTTCCTACTGAACGTAATTATGACGTGGGTAATCGGGAGTTATTGGCCATGAAGTGGGCTTTTGAAGAGTGGAGACATTGGCTGGAGGGAGCCAAACATCAGGTGGTGGTCCTTACGGACCATAAGAATCTGGTCTATCTGGAATCTGCCAAGCGACTCAATCCTAGACAGGCCAGGTGGGCCTTGTTTTTCACACGTTTTAATTTTGTGGTTTCCTTTCTTCCTGGCACTAAGAATGTTAAGGCGGATGCCCTCTCGAGGAGTTTCCTTGCGGACTCTCCTGAGCTATCTGATCCCTCTGTTATTTTGAAGGAGGGTGTAGTTCTTTCCGCCATCTCGCCTAATTTGAGACTTGCTCTGGAGGGGTGTCAGGAGGATAGGCCCGAGCGCTGCCCTGTTGGAAAATTGTTTGTCCCGGACCAATGGAAAAAGAGTGTGATGTCTGAGATTCATTGTTCCGCATTGGCTGGGCATCCCGGAATTTTTGGTACCAGAGACTTGGTTAGTCGGTCCTTTTGGTGGCCTACCTTGTCTCGCGATGTCAGGGAATTTGTGCAGTCCTGCGGGACTTGCTCTCGCTCCAAGCCTTGCTCTCGCTCTAGTGGTTTGTTGATGCCATTGCCTGTGCCCAAGAGACCATGGACCCATATCTCTATGGATTTCATTTCCGATCTTCCTGTTTCTCAGAGAATGACCACCATCTGGGTAATTTGTGATAGGTTTTCCAAAATGATACATCTTGTGCCATTACCTAAGTTGCCTTCCTCCTCTGAATTGGTGCCGTTGTTCCTTCAGCACGTGGTTCGTTTACACGGCATTCCTGAGAACATTGTGTCTGACAGAGGAGTCCAGTTTGTTTCCAGATTTTGGAGGACTTTTTGTTCTAAACTGGGTGTTCAATTGTCTTTCTCCTCGGCATTTCATCCTCAGACCAATGGTCAAACTGAGAGAACAAACCAGACATTGGAGACTTATCTAAGATGCTTTGTGTCTGCTGATCAGGATGACTGGGTCTCTTTTTTGCCTTTGGCTGAGTTTGCTCTTAATAATAGGGCTAGCTCTGCCACTTTGATGTCTCCGTTTTTCTGTAATTCTGGGTTTCACCCTCGATTTTCTTCAGGACAGACGGAGGCTTCTGTCTGTCCAGGTGTTGACTCTGTTGTTGAGCGTATGCAGCAGATTTGGGACCAGGTAGTGGAGAGGTTGTCCCTCTCTCAGGAGAAGGCCCAGCGGTTTGCTAACCGGCATAGGACTGATGGTCCTCGGTTTAAAGTGGGGGACTTGGTCTGGTTGTCCTCAAAGAATATTCCTATGAGAGTAGCATCTCCTAAATTTAAGCCTAGGTTCATTGGACCTTATAAGATCATGGAGATTATTAATCCTGTTTCTTTTCGTTTGCTTCTTCCAGGGACATTTAAGATCCATAACGTGTTCCACAAGTCCTTGTTGAAGAGGTTTGTTGAGCCAGTGGTTCCTGCTGCTGTGCCTCCTGACCCTGTTTTGGTTGAGGGCAATCTGGAGTATGTGGTTGAGAAAATATTGGATTCTCGTTTTTCTAGACGAAGACTCCAGTATTTGGTTAAATGGAGAGGTTATGGTCAGGAAGATAATTCTTGGGTGTTTGCTTCGGACATCCATGCTAGGAGACTTATCCGTGCGTATCATAGAACTCATCCTGACCGACCTGGTTGCTCAAATGAGGGTTCGGTGACCCCTCCTCAAGGGGGGGGTACTGTTGTGAATGGGTTTGAGATGAGTTCTGAGCAGAGGCTCCCTCTGGTGGTTACAAGCGGTACTAGTGAGGATTGGGAATCAGGTGTTACTGATTGGTCTTATTTAAGGGAATCATTTTCCCATCAGGGTTGCCGGTGATCAATTGTTCTGGTCTGAATCCTTCTTTCCAGTTTCCCTTGTAGCCTGCTGTGTCGTGTCTGCATCTCCTGCTATCAGATAAGACAATTTCTTATTGTGTGTTTTTGCTATATTTTTGCATTTTGTCCTGCACTTCTGTGGGGCCTTCTGGGTCCCCTCCGGGGGCTTTTGCCCTCTCAGTTTGGTCCAGCCACTGTGTTTTGTACTTTTGCTTTTTGCAGTTTTTTCAGTGGCTGCTGTTTTTGTTACACCAGAGAACTAATTTAGGTGGTAGAGGTCGTGTGATCTCAGGTGATTTTGAAATTAGTAAGTTGGTGTTTTTCAGGGTTTTCTGGGATTGCAGTAAGTACCCTTCCTATCCTTTTCTATTTAGATAGTTTGGGCCCCAGCGTTTGCTCATACTATTTTCTTTCTGTGTCAGTATTTCCTCTTGTCTAACCGCCATTACATGTTTGGGGGCTTTCTATTATCTTTGGGGTTCTGCTCCGGGGCAGATAGCTTTCCTGTTTCTGTCTTTAGGTGTAGTTAGTTTCTCAGGCTGTGACGAGGCGTCTAGGACCATCGTAGGAACGCTCCACGGCTGCCTCTAGTTGCGGTGGTTAGTCAGGGTACTGCAATCTCATAGATTCCAACTTCTCTGGTGTATTTCCTTTTTTACCTGCACTCCTCAGCTACCGTAACATAACACTGTTCGTTCTTTCTTTCCCGTCTTTCTTTCTTTCTCTCTCTGTTCTTTCTTTCCCGTCTTTCTTTCTTTCTCTCTCTGTTCTTTCTTTCCCCTCTTTCTTTCTCCGTCTCTGTTCTTTCTTTCCGCTCTTTGTTTTTTTTCTCTCTGTTCTTTCTCTTCCTTTGTTTATTTCTTTCTCTCTCTACT
>JARQOD010011109.1:0-24688 GCA_033576555.1 Oophaga sylvatica
AAACTATCTCTAACAGTTTATGTGTAACTACGATAAAAAATTACAGACCTCTCCATTCTTTGTAGATGGGAAAACTTGCAAAATCGACAGTGTATGAAATACTTATTTTCCCCACTGTATATTGGTGAAATCATGAAGCCAGTGTCTGACACATGGTGCCCATGGATCAGCATGTATTAGCTGTCAGGTTACCTCTAAGGCTGGTTTCACACATCCGTTTTTCCCCTTGCGGCGCCCCCGGCATTTTTTAGCAGCGCCGCATCACAAAACCGTATGCGCCGCATGCGTGTTTTTTTTTTCCATTGACTTGTATTAGCGCCGCATGGCGCCGCATGTCACTGCGGCGCGTCCGGTTGGTGCCGCATGCGGTGTCTGGTCACCGTACGGTGTCTGGAAAAAACGTTGCATGTAACGTTTTTTGTCTGCGGCGAAAAAGCCGCATGCGCCGGATGCGGCGCATGCGGTTCTTTTTTACAATGAAAGTCTATGGACGCCGCAATGCGCCGCATCGCGGCGTCCGCCGCATCCGGTAGCCGCATCCGGTTTGTTAATTGATATACCAGCCCACAGCAAACATATACAAGGAAGTACCACCCCTCAGCAAACATATAAAAAAAACATTGGGTGGGACATCAGACACAGCCACAGAAGCCACAGAGAGCCACAGAGAGCCACAGAGAGCCACAGAGAGCCACCGACGCAGCCACCGGACTCGCAGCCAGGATCCGTACCATGGAGCGCCAGGAAAACAGACGGTAAATATGAACCACCCACCCCCAAATTCAAAAATGTAAAATACATATGTCACCAATGTTGTGTGAGCTGATGTTTATTTTTTGTGGCCTGGTACATTATATATGTAATGTTTTTTCTGTGATGGGGATTGGTTCCCCAGGTATTTAATGAAATTAAATTGCCGATGATGGGGTGGGTCCCCGAGTTTAAAATGCATTTTTTTGGGAACTTTATTGTGTATTCACTGCTATTGTTGTGAATGTTGATAATGTAGATCTACTGGTACTGTTTTTTAGCAGTGATGTGCTTTGTCTCCCTGCGACAATCTGAAATGTGGATGTATTTGTGTATCAAAATGTTTTTTTTTTTTTTTAAAAAGTATTAATTTTTTTGGCCAGTTATGTCGTTGTTTTTTATGCTACTATCGGAAATGTGCATGTGTTTACTATGGTAATGTTTCTCTCCATTTTTTTTTTTTCCAATGGTTTTTTTTTTTTTTTTTTTTGGCTTGTCATGGTTTTATCTACTCATGGTCTGTTGAATTGTTTGACTATGCTAATGTTTTTTTGTTTGCAATATTTTTTCTTTGTGGCCTGTCATGGTTTTATCTACTCATGGTCTGTTGAATTGTTTGACTATGCTAATGTTTTTTTGTTTGCAATATTTTTTCTTTGTGGCCTGTCATGGTTTTATCTACTCATGGTCTGTTGAATTGTTTGACTATGCTAATGTTTTTTTGTTTGCAATATTTGTTCTTTGTGGCCTGTCATGGTTTTATCTACTCATGGTCTGTTGAATTGTATGACTATGCTAATGTTTTTTTGTTTGCAATCTTTGTTCTTTGTGGCTTGTCACGGTTTTATCTACTCATGCTGCTATTATTTTCCTGTGTTTAGTATACAAATGTTGATGTACTTTTCTTTTTGTTGCAATGTTATTTTTTTGGCTGCCTCTGACCTTAGCTAATTATGCTCTTATGTGAAATTTCCATGTTTTTATTATCATATATTTTTTTTGTTTTTTTTGGCCAGGGATACGGTTTACCCTGGTACTGTTGATGGCTATAAAAAATGATTGCATGTGGTCGGAATAATGTCGTTGTTTGAATGTTATATTTTAAAACAGGGACAATCAAAACATATCAACAAATTTTTTTTGGTCTGTTAATTTCACAGCAGAAGAATTGATGCTGGCGATGAAAGGGCGCAGGACATCCTGGATGCAAGGAGGCAAGCCAGCAGAAAGTAAATGTCATCCCCCATGTCCCTAAAAATTTAATGTTTGTTTTTCTCTTTCAGCCAGGGACAAGGAATCCACATATATTCACTGTCCCTTTTTGTGTCCTAACAGCAGAAGAATTCAACGAGCGGCGGCGGCGGCGGCTGAAGCGCAAGTTGAGCAGAGGGGAGGAGAGGAACTCCAAGCTAGGAGGCTAGCAAGCAGAAAGTAAGTATTACAGCACACATTTTGCTCTAATTTACATGTTTGTTTTTTGTGTTTCAGCCAGGGCAAAGGAATACCCATATATTCACTGTCCGTTTTTGTGTCCTTATTCAACAGCCGAAGACTTCACCGGGCGGCAGCGGCTGAAGCCCAAGTTCAGCAGAGGGGAGCAGAGGACCTCCAAGCTAGGAGGATAGCAATGAGAAAGTAAGTATTACAGCACACATTTTGCTATAAATTACATGTTTGTTTTTTATTTCAGCCATGGACAAGGATTCTCAAATTTACAGTACCTTTTTACTTTAACAGTAGAAGACGTCAACAAGAGGGGGAGGCGGCGCTTGGAGATAGAAGAGAACAGGAGGAGAGGCGGGCAAGGAGGGAAGCCAGAAGAAGGTAAACATTACACCCCCCCCATTTCAATAAAAATACATGCTTGTTTTTCTTTCAGACAGGGCCAAGAAATATACAAATATATTGACTGTCCCTTTTTGTTTCTTCCACAGCAGAGAACATCAAACAGCTGCTGCAGCTGCAGCAATGGCGTTGTTGGCGGAGGAAGCAGCGGCTGAAGCGGCGGCGGCAGCACCACCGGCATCGCCATCTCCTCCCTCCCAGCCAGAGCCAGAGCCGCCACAGCAGGACACATCTTCTTCTGGGAGCCCTCCTACCCATCGTCAGGAATTGGCGGTAAAAATATGTATTTTTAATTTTTCTATACACAATCCATCTGTGGGCTATATGTCTTGATTGTGTTATTTTAATAACAGGAATCTGAAGATGACGAGGAGCTCCCAGAGGAAGAAGGACGGGGTGGAGAGATACCGGAGTGGGCTCACAATTCGTAAGTATCCTGCATCAATCTCAGAAACACAACATCACAGTACACACAACACATAGAAAAACATTTAGTGCATACTTCACACAGCGGCCAACACCTGCCAATATCCTAATTTTTATTTTCATTTTTTTAGTCTCTCGCATCTGGGAGCCAGAGGGTTTCTCCCAGCGCCTCCCAGAGTCGTCGTGAGACTGTCGGCGGTTCTCAACGTGTAAGTATTATTTTTTTTTTTGCCATGTTATATAATTTATGCTTTTTAAAAAACGTGTTATCTACAAATGTTTTGTGCATTAATATTCCCATTGTAACATGTATAATTTTTACAAACTAAAACCATGTATCTGATATATATATATATTTTTTTCATTGTTCATTTCACAGGCTTCACAGCGTGCTCCCGACTCGGACACGGAGGAGGGATTGGACGTGGAATTGATGATCGACCTGGTCCGAGAAAGGGAGCCGCTGTGGAACATGGCAGACCGCCAGCATGCGGATCAAATTGTGACACGACGGCTCTGGACGGAAGTGGCAGCAGCAATGATGCCCCGCTGGGAGGACCTCAATCCTAGGTCCCAGAATAAATACCGTAAATATAGTTCATGTTGCTGACTGTAAAGGTGTTTTTAAAAAAATTCTGTCCTTGTGTAACCAACGCTTCATGTTTTCATGATTTCCTTTTGTGAAACACTATGGAAACAATGAAAACATGAACTCTGGGGGACACGAGGACTAAAGTGTGGTTGTTGTATAGTAACCAATGTGTGCTTTCTCGTTTCAGGGGAGAGAATTATGAAGCGGTGGCGGTCTGTGAGGGATCGCTTTAAGAAAGAATTCAATAAGGAAATGCGGGCCCGAGTGGTTCTTCAGGACGCCAGAGTAAGTACAAATATGCACAAGCTCTGGCGTTCCTGCGTGAAACCATGGTCACCAGAAGGTAAATATTAACATCAAATGTAATATTTTTTTTTGTTTTCACCCAGGGCCATTCCACATCTGTATATTAATTTTATGTTTTTGTTTCTTCCACAGCACGGTGAGCAGCACTCGGGCGCCCGCAGAGTTGGAGCCTTCTAGAGCGATCCCTCAGGAGACCGACACCGAGGGACACTTTGACCAACCCTCCACATCTGACCCTTCCCAGACTTCACACACACACGATCCCGCTGTCCCTTCCACCAGCGCTGGAGCAGCGTGGCCGCCTGCAATGCATGAATCTGCTGGTCAGGATATAGCCTTCCCTTTACCACACCCTTCTGATCCTGCCACCTCTAGTACAGCTGCGGGTACTGGGCGGCAGCGTCAGAAGGGTCAGGAAAAGAACTATGCGCCCGAGTTCTTACACATGAACGCATCTTTCCAGAACTGCCTTAAGTTGCTATCTGAACAAGTTTCCGCAGGCCTTCGTCAGATAACCACACTAGTTGGTGAGGTCAAGACACTTCTGGAAACTGTGCGTTCTGAGATAAGAGCACCACCGAACTACAGCTTTTTTAGGTCGGTTGCGGAGCGCATAGATCCGCTATCTTATGACCAGCAGATGTATGTGATGCACACGTGCCACTCTGCTCTAGCGCAGGTTGTCTCCCATCCTCAATCCACCCCAGTCATTCCACCACCTCCCCCCCCTACAGCCGCCCCGTCCATCTCCCCCCCCTCCACCTGCCATACCTCCTCCCCCTCCTATTCAATACCAACCACATCCCCAGTACCAACCACCTCCCCAGTACCAACCACCTCCCCAGGTCCAACCAACTACCCAGTACCAACCACCTCCCAGGTCCAACCACCTCCCCAGTACCAACAACCTACCCACTACCAGCCACCTACCCCCTACCACACTTCTACCTACCAATCTACTTCCCCCTTCCAAATACCTACTATGTCACCTGTTCCTCATGCACAACCCTCCACTCCACCACCACCCACCTGTTCTGCCTTGTCTTCCCATTCTTTTGGTCTTTCCACCCCTTCACCTCTTCCTGTTCCTTCCCACCACCATCCCGTTCGTCCCTCCACACTCTCCACACTCCCACGGTCGAAGTGTCCCGCAGCCCCTCCAGCAGTATTTCCACCCCACACTACACTGACCTGTAGTTAATGTTACAATTTTTTTTCCTAAATTTATTTAAAAAAATAAAGTTGAAAACCAAAAAAATGTATTTAAAAAAATAAAGTTTACTAAAAAAAATAATAAAGTTGAATAAAATATAAAGGTTATTTAAATCTGAAGAATTGGGCCACAAGGCCTACTTTAATAACAATTATATTAAAAAATATTTTTTTCAATAAATTGTTCATTGGTTTAACATTGTTGTCTGTCTTTTATTTATAGGATGTTAAGTTTTAAATTTGGTATACAGGTACACCTAACTTTGGCTAAAAGGTTCATAAATGTAACCTTTTTGGCAAAGTTATGTCCCGGGTTGTGTAGTATGCAAAGTGTATTCTTTTTTTAATAAAAATGTGTACACCCCAGTTTTCCCCTACTCCAGGCCCACCAAAAAAATATCATGTTTTCAGTATTTCCTTTGTATTGCACAGGTGAGGCAATTATCACCTGAGCAATACAAAGGAAAGACAGAAAACTTGACATGTTGGTGGACCTTGAGGACTGGAGTAGGGGAAACATAATGTACACTTTTTGTAGGACAAATGGTGAAATACTTTTGTTAATACAATTTCACCTTTTGTCCTAAAAAGGGTACATTGTAGGCCATGTGTCACCAAATCCAGTCATCAAGGCCTAACAACAGGTATTGTTTGCAGTATTTCCTTTGTATTGCACAGGTGAGGCAATTATCACCTGAGCAATACAAAGGAAAGACAGAAAACTTGACATGTTGGTGGACCTTGAGGACTGGAGTAGGGGAAACATAATGTACACTTTTTGTAGGACAAATGGTGAAATACTTTTGTTAATACAATTTCACCTTTTGTCCTAAAAAGGGTACATTGTAGGCCATGTGTCACCAAATCCAGTCATCAAGGCCTAACAACAGGTATTGTTTGCAGTATTTCCTTTGTATTGCACAAGTGAGGCAATTATCACCTGAGCAATGCAAAGTAAAGACTGAAAACTTGACATGTTGGTGGGCCTTGAGGACTGGAGTAGGGGAAACATGGCCTACAATGTACACTTTTTTGGACAAAAGGTGACAGCCATGGACACAACAATGGCAAGAAGGTTATAGTAGAAAACACACAAGAAGGTAGACAAGTAAACTATTAAAGGTTTATTGTGGGTAAAGAAAATTATTAAAATAAACAATACATTTATCACACTCTGTCATCCTGCCAGTCAACACTACCTTCCGGTGACACAAAGTATTGAGCAAACTGGTCCCTCATTCTAGAAACTGCAACTGTACTGCGAGTGGTAATGTTGGTGTAGTTGTGCAAAGTTGTTTCTTGATTGTGGTCCTCCAGAGAAATTGGTTCCTTGGTTAGGACAAAATTATGGAGGACCACGCACGCTTTCACTACATCATCAACAGTCTCGGTCTTCAAGTTTATTGCAGTCAAAAGGACACGCCATTTTGCTGTCATAATGCCAAAGGCACACTCCACCATCCGTCTGGCTCCTGTGAGGCGGTAGTTAAATACCCGCTTTGTATGTGTCAATTCTCTGCTGGCATACGGCTTCAATAGGTGTTGGGACAGCTGGAATGCCTCATCACCTACACAAACGAATGGCATTGGTGGGCCTGAGGTTTGAGGCAGTGGCCTAGGGGGGGAAACTGAAAACTGTTTCCATACAATTTACGTCCCATAGCAGATATTTTAAACACTTGGGAGTCATTAGACCGTCCATAAGACCCAATGTCCACCGCGATAAACTTGTAGTGCGCATCTGCAATAGCCATCAGGACGATAGAGAAATATTTCTTATAGTTAAAGAATTCAGATCCAGTTCCTTTTGGCTTTTGAATGCGGATGTGCTTTCCATCAACGGCCCCCAGGCAATTGGGGAACTGGCAGATGAGTAGAAACTGGTCCGCTATTTCAAGCCACCGCTGTGTTGTTGGCTCTGGAATAAATTCTCCAACCAAAGTATCCCACAGAGCACGACAAGTATACTTTATTATGCCGGATAGTGTGGAGATTCCAATCCGATACTGAAAATGGAGCGATGATAGAGTTTCGCCAGTTGCCAGAAATCTGAAAACAAATTAGAAAATACAAATAATTTCAGAAACGCAGCATTACATACCAGAACTCAGCTACGACTATTGGAGATACCAAAAATAATAATATCTAGGAGAAAGACTGTTTTATAACTAGATTTGGGGCTACTCATGTGGTTTCCTAGTTGGCCTGTGATGTTCAATTAATGATAAAATTACAAGTGCGCTCAAGCAAACAGAACCAATACATATAGCTTACCTTATAGTCACCATGAGACGCTCCGCCGGAGATATCGAGAACCGACAGTAGGTGTCCGATTTTTTAATTTTGTCTCCAACACGCTCCAGCAAATCATCAAGTTTTCTATATTCATCCGCAGATAGGCAAAAAACTTCTCTGGATTTTGTCGCAGCTCCATGTTCAGTGTGGAATAGACACCACGAGTTAATCTCTGTGATGTGATGGGGTGGATCCACATACGGCGGCGACTTCGCAGGCGCTGACGCCGCTGCTCCTCAAACTTTAGCTCCTTCTCCAGAACGATAAACCTCAATCGATTCATCTCCGCAGTAAAATCAACAAGATTCCTGAAGATATTGCCGATAATGGGTTCCATGTTCGCCAATCACTTGCTACTTGCTCTTCTCTCCAAACTGCACTTTCTCCTCTACAACCTGTCAAAGAAGGGATGTAGGAGCAGTGTATATATAGGATTACAGTAGCCAATCATATTTGGAACCCCAAAAAGGGCCCCAAAATGGGCGTGCTTAAAAGCCGGATCCGGCGCAATACGGCGTCAACGTATGCCAACCGGATACACCGGATGAGACGTATGCGGTTTTTTGCCGCATTCGTGAACCGGATGCGGCGAAAAACAAGATGCGGCACATCCGGTGTTCAGAGAAAATACCGCATGCGGCACTGCGGCTAAATGCCGGGGGCGCCGTTTAGGCGCCCGCCGGATGTGTGAAAGAGGCCTAACAGGCTCATGCCTCTTAATGGCCCAAGTGAGGCGTGAAGTGGCATTCATCATTGTGAGCGCAAATATTATTCCCTTTGGGATTGGAGAAAGATTTGTGGTGTAACGTTGTAAGGAATGCTACAGCTCATCAGGAACATGCTCCTTCACGCCCCTGTTCTACCCAGGTCTCCCCACTTTGTCAGAACTGGCCAAAAATGGCATGGGCCAAAAGTCTCAACATTTTTACACAATCTCACATTGCTCAAAAATTTGATGCCTTTTAAAAGCTTTTTTTTATGACAGATTTTTGGTGTCAAAGCTGTGATGAGTCGGGGCCATAGTCTTGATGATAACATTTTTCTTTGTTTTGTGTATTCAGATTGTATGCAGACTGATGTATGTAATAATAATCTTTATTTTTATATGGTGCTAACATATTCCGCAGCGCTTTACAGTTTGCACACATTATCGTCACTGTTCCCGATGGGGCTCACAATCTAGATTCCCTATCAGTATGTTTTTGGAGTGTGGGAGGAAACCGGAGTATCCGGTGGAAACCCACGAAAACACGGGGAGAACATACAAACTCCTTACAGATGTTGTCCTTGGAGGGATTCGAACCCAGGACTCCAGCGCTGCAGTGATATCCACTCACTGAGCCACCGTGCTGCCCTGTGTACATTACCAGATAACACAAACTTTGTACAGTCAAGTCCTGCAGTTATACCTTCTTCTATTTGTCCCTACACCTTGCTGATTTACCTCTTATGAGTTACCAATAAATAGAATATAGATGGAAGATGGTATGCCTTTTGATTTGTTTGTTGCCTGTTATTGAGATGTGGATTTTTCTACACAGGAGCAGTAAAAGAAAACAAAACAATATGACATTTTTTGTTCAAGACTGTTTGCAAAGTTCACCATTTCTTTTATTCTAGATGCAGTGGTGCTTGTCAGATACATTAAAAAGGGGTTGTAGAACTTCACTCTTCTGCAAAAGAAGATGAGCAGTGCGAATGACATTGTGGAGGCACAATGAATTGAACAAGTCACCAATAAGTGCCAATCATGCACACTTCTTGGCAGCTATGTTTCAATGGAACTTCATTAGCATCCCTCACTTTCTAATGAAGTAATTTGTGCTATACAATACTTTTAAAGGACAAATACCGTCATGGCCAAAAGTGTTGGCATCCTTGAAATTGTTGCAGAAAATGAAGTATTTCTCCCAAAAAATTATTGCAATTACACATGTTTTGTTATGAACATTTACTTTGTGTGTATTAGAACAAAACAAAAAAAAATAGAGAAAAAATGGCAGATTGGACTTCATTTCACACAAAACCCCCAAAATGGGCTGGACAAATTTGTTGGCATTTTTCCAAAGTTGTGGGTGCATGTGATGCTCATTCAAACTCAACTCACCTGTGGCAAGAAACAGATGTGGGCAATATGAAAATCTCACCTGAGACCAGATGAAAAAGGGAATAAGTTGACTCAGTCTTTGCATTGTGTGTCTGTGTGTGCCACATTAAGCATGGAGAACAGAGAGAGGAGACGATAACTGTCTGAGTACCTGTGAACCAAAATTGTTGTGTAGTATCAGCAATCTCAAGGTTATAAGTCCATCTCCAGAAATCTTGATGTTCCTTTGTGCACGGTGCGCAACATAGTCAAGAAGTTTACAACCTATGTCACTGTAGCTAATCTCCCTGGATGTGGACAGGAGAGAAAAATTAATAAATGGTTGCAACTAGTGTTGAGCGATACTGCTCGATATTTAAAATATCGTATCGAAATGGTATCGCCGATATCACTAAATATCGTCGATATCCGATTCTGATACCGGAAGTCCCATGTAAGTCTATGGGAACAAAATATCGCAACAAAAAAAACCCTTTCTTTCGTTGTAAACACAAAATATACACACATAGAATACATTATATATATATATACATGTCATTGTGACATATATATACATATATTTATAGTTTATACACTTCTATATAGTAAAATAGACTCTGATTTAATTGCCGGGTAAAGCCGTGACATACCCCATAGAAGTCGACGGGCTCGGTGCCGAGTACCCCCAAAACCTCTGGCTCTGTGCGACTCAACTTGGGCGTCACGAACAGGATTCTGTAGCTCGCTATAAGCGAGTCCTGTGTGCCTGAATTGAACTGGTTTTGTGCTTGAGAATTGCTAAAATCATCAGAGAATGTATTTGCCATTTTTCAGCCATATCTGCGTCACGACGAGGCACTGGTGAAGAAGAAGGGCGTGCTCTTCGTGGGTGTACACTCACTCAGTGGTGCGAAAACGATGGCCGACCACTGTAAATGGTACTGCAATGTAACATCGTGCCCACAGCTCTTCAGTTCCGCCTCCTCATCCTCCTCAGTGTGCGGAAACTAACACGAAGGTCCCGCCTCCCTACAAAAGAGGGGCCCTCTCCAGATGCTAATGACACATGTGACTTGGCAGAGATGGCTAATGGACACGAGCAGAAGTGTGAAGGGATGGAGCAGTCAGAGCTCTCCCCCCACGGAAGCGACCCGATCGCCACGGAACCACCGTTGGGCACCCGGCCTGGAAACCCTCCTACGCTGCAAGAAGCGGAGGATACCCTAAGAGGCCTGGCCCGGCACCGGGAGGAGGTCGCCAGGATGGAAGCCAGCTGGCGTGCCCTAAAACTAAACTTGGAGCGGCGCCAATCCCTCTTACCTGAAGTGTCTGTACCGGAAGGTGAGGCACCCGTTCTAGTAGAGGAGCCCTTGCAATGTGATCCGGTTGACGTTGTCGCAGTGGAGGCACCCGTTCCTGGAAAAAACTCTGCACCGGCAGCACCCCAGATCCCGCTGTCTGCCCCCGTCGCTGAGACAGAAGAAGCGACACCCGTCCTCATGGAGGAGGCCGCGCAGGCACCAGAGGTCTACCTGCCTGTACTGGAGCCCCAACTGTCATCTGTTCCAGAGCCGGCTGCTTCCTCCGCAGGTGAGCGCCGCCAGGACTGGGGGGCGCCAGGAGAGCTGCCGCAAACCGGACACTGTAAGCTGCAGTTTGATGGTGGAGACATGGAGCTGCTGGTGGAGGAGAATTTCAACCGGCGTCAGGAGGAAGAGTGGAGACGTTGGGAGCGGGAAGCAGAGCGACAAAGGGAGCAGCGAGAAACCCAAAAGCTTCACCAACGTCAGCTGGAGAAGGACCGGGCAGATAAGGACCGGATGAGAAAAGATAAAGGAACCCTGTGGGAGCCGCGGCGTAAGGGTGCAGTACGTAGCTTTAAATTGAAAGGTGGTTGGGGCTTCATCCAGGAGCCTGGACTTTATTTAGAAGTCTTTGTGACCCGGCGGGACGTGGAGACTCACCTCCCAGAAGGACACCCGGGGAGGGACCTGTTGCCAGGAGACTTGGTGACTTACACCCGACACTGGGGTTACAATGGATGGTACGCCCTAAATGTTACCAGGTGCGACCCCTACTCCCCAGAGTGTCAGGAACCTGTGAGACCCTCGGAGCCTTCAGCCTCCCACATCCAGGCCTCTGCAAAAGTGCCCACCCCACGCCGTAAATCTCCCCAGCCTCCCTCAGTGGTCTCCTCAGCAGCCCCAGCTATGGACATGATAAGTATAGCTGGCCCGTACCCGGCGCCTGTTAGGCCCCCTGGGGTTCGTTCAGTCCGGGACATAGGGTTCCAGACCCGGAGGGAGATGAAAGAGGTGGCCACACAGACCCAGATAGCGGGTCACGACTTGACTGTACAGGCCACACGACGTCATCAGGTCCTGGTGGTCCTTGGTGCCTCGGATGTTTGGCAAGCATCAGAAGAGTACCAGGTGGTACCTGGAACACCCCTGCCAAAGAATTATAAATAACCCGGACAGGGTCCCTGTATGTAAATAGTTAAATTGTTGATGTACCCGGACGGGTGAATGTTCATAAAAAAGTTTTTTAATTTAATAAAAAAAAAAAAAACACAGTTTTCATTACTTTTATTACAGTCTCATCCTGCGACGCCATCGATCTCCTGTAAAAAAATGAAAAAAAAAAAAAAGTATACCACCTGACCGACGCAGTCCATAGTAACGAGTGTCCCACGACGATCCAGCTCTGCTACATCAGAATGACAGGCAGAGCCTGTCATCCCGGCGCAGCACAGCTGATTACCTGCTTCCCCGGCGGTGACGTCATCGGACTGGTTTACGGCCGGGATTACCCTGCAGTCACTGCAGTTATCGCGAAAAACTGCATGTGACCGCCAGGGAGAAGATAATGGCGGCCATCAAGCAGTCCAGGACGTGACCGCCGGAGATCTTCTGCCAGGTAAGTGCCGCTGACTCCTGACAGACCCGACCGACGGACACTCACAGTGACAGTAACAAATCCGATTCCGGTATTCGATATGACGAAAATATCGGTATTCGGAATCGAAAGGCCGATACAGCTAATATCTGCCGATACCCGATATTTGCAGTATCGTATCGCTCAACACTAGAGTTGAGCGATACTTTCCGATATCCAAAAGTATCGGAATCGGAATGGTATCGCCGATACCCAAAAAATATCGGCGATACCCGATACCGATACCGGAAATCCAATGTAAGTCTATGGGAACAAAATATCGGAATTAAAAAAAACCCATTCTTGCCTTGTTGGTTAATTGTACATGAAGGAAAACAACAAAGAGTAATGTAGAATGTATTGGGGAAGGTTGAGGAGACATTAAAGGCATAGATGTTTAACCCAATCAAATGGAATAGCATAAATATTTTTTTTTTTTAAAGATGTTCGGATTGACGAAGAAATTGACAATGTTGTTCACGTTTTTTCTATTTTGGCAAATATGTATATTTCACAACTTCCATGCTCTTCACCTTTTTAACTTTTGACACACTTTCTCCTTCATAATCTTCAGCAGCATCATCTTTTTCATCAAATTATTCTTCATCTTCACCTTCTTTATCTTCTTCTTAAACTTCTTGCTATTCATCTTTTTGTTAACATTACTCATATTCTTCTTATTAAACTATTATTCTTATTCATATTCTACTTCATCTTCTTCATCATATTCTTATTTGTGACAGAGAATCCTGTACTTGTAATCTGTCAAAGTATGAATTTTTCATTCTTCCGTTCTTGCTGTCACAAAAGATTTAAATTACAACAGTATTTGTCCGTGTTCAGTTTAGCCTGCAGCTGCAGCAGGCATTTTCCAGGGGCACCACGAGGAGGAACGGACTCACCCCCATACACTGCTTAGTCTTCTTCTGCTTATAATTTAGAGCATATATTTTTAGATCTTCTGCTTATTGTTCTTGTGTCTCTTGTTCTGTATCTTGTATTTGTAGCACAACCTTGTACCAGCTGATGTTACTGGGACACGGTTACTAAGCAGGAGGTACCTGTGCTCCAAAGCACTACCAAGGACCAGCAGACGTTGCAGGAACTCGGATACCGAAATGGAGGCACCTAGGCCAAAGGCACTGCGGAGAACCAGTTGACGGTACTGGAACCCGGACGGGTAGCAGAAGGTACAAGAGCCAATGCAAGTAACGAGGACCAGCTGACTGTGCTGGAACCCGGAGGGGCAGCAGAAGGAAAAGAGCCAATGGCACAACCGAGGACCAGCTGACGTTACTGGGACACGGTTACTAAGCAGGAGGTACCTGTGCTCCAAAGCACTACCAAGGACCAGCAGACGTTGCTGGAACTCGGATACCGAGATGGAGGCACCTAGGGCAAAGGCACTGCGGAGAACCAGCTGACGGTACTGGAACCCGGACGGGTAGCAGAAGGTACCCATGGAAATTTAAGTTGACAGGCCGCGAGCCGGCCGCAGTTACCGAATCCCACAGTACTACAGTGGGTGATTGTCCTATTGTCACAACGGAAACAGCCTTTATTTGCATATCCCGCAGCACACATAGGAAGCACCTAAACTCCAAGCACCATAGAGTCGGCTAACCCGACCGCAACACGACAGGACAACTTATTGGAGGCTAAGTGACGTTTACACTGACAGGAAACAGATGGCGTGCTGTAACCAGTCTGGGCAGGAGTGAGTACCCGTGCCAATGACACTTCCGAGCAACAACTGGCGGTGTTGAAGCCCAGGGATGAGAAGACAACAGGGTGGAGGCAGCATGACTTTTTGCCGTTCACACAGCAGGGGAACAGCTGACATTACTGAACACCAGTAACACTATAGCTTGTGTATTGGTCTGTGGACACGACACTTCTGAGCAGCAACTGCCAGTGTTGTAGCCCAGGGAGTAGAGTTCAGGTGGTAGAAAGATGAACATAACAGGAGACATGGATAACGTTGCGAACCAGTTATTTAATCTGAAAACGGACAGACAAATTCTGGCGAGATCCATGCCTTGTTCATTTTCAGAAAAGTAAGCCGGTCTACATTATCGGAGGATAGTCGCATGCGACGGTCTGTTAGTACACCACCTGCAGCACTAAAGACGCGCTCCGATAATACACTGGCAGCAGGGCAAGCCAGCACCTCCAATGCATACTGGCTAAGCTCTGGCCATGTATCCAGCTTAGAGACCCAAAACTTGAATGGGGAAGAGCCATCTGGGAGTACACTGAGAGGGAAAGACATGTAGTCTGTCACCATCTTACGGAAACGTTGCCTCCTGCTGACTGGAGCCGTCTCGGATGGTGTAGACATTTGTGGCGCTGCCGCAAAACTTCGCAACATTTGGAACATACTGGTCTTGCCCTGTGCAGAGGCGCTGCTTGTGCTCCCTCTTGTTGCAGAGCTGTCTCCACTGCCTCGACGCACAGAGCTGCTTTGTAAAGCAGTAGCAGCAGCAGTGCTCTCGGCTGGAATGGAGAACATTATGGATTGCACCAGTGTGTCTTGGTACTCCCGCATTTTACGCTCCCGGTTCAACAGTGTGATGAGGCTTTGTAAGTTGTCCCGGTAGCGAGGGTCTAGGAGGGTGTACATCCAATAATCAGACATGGTGAGAATGTGTTCGATGCGGCGGTCGTTTCTCAGGCACTGCAGCATGAAATCAACCATGTGCTGCAGACTCCCAACTGGCCAACAAACGCTGTCCCCTGCAAGAGGCGTCATCTCTGCCTGCTCTGCATCACCCCACCCTCGCTCTACATACTGACTAGAGCGTTGTGTACCTCCCTCTGGAGCGATGTCTTCCTCCTCCATTGACCCCTCCTCCTCCTCATCCTCCTCACAAAGTGAGCCCTGCCCAGCCCTTTGTGAGGAACCACGTTACGCTGACTGTCCAGAAGGTGATGGAATTAGTGACTCCTCATCCTCCACCTCTTCCAAAACCTCATCCCTTAGTGTTTGAATTTTTTTTTGAAGCAGGCAGATAAGGGGGACAGTCAGGCTGACTAGTGCATCATCTGCACTCGCCATCCGCGTTGACTCATCAAACGGACGCAAAACGTGGCAGATGTCCTTCATAGTGGCCCACTCAGTAGTGGTGAAGTGTGAACGGCGCAAATTGCGAGTTGATTGCGCCTGATGCAGCTGATACTCCATTACTGCTGGTTGCTGCTCACACAACCGCTCCAACATATGTAACGTGGAATTCCACCTGGTGGGTACGTCACATATGATGCGATGTTCAGGAAGGCGAAATCTGCGTTGCAGAGCTGCAATGCGCGATCTGGCCATGCTGGAACGTCGCAAGTGAGCGCACTCTAGGCGGACCTTGTGCAGCAATGCATCAAGATCCGGATAGTCCCTCAAAAAACTCTGCACGACCAAGTTGAGCACATGTGCCAGACATGGTATGTGAGTGAGGTTGCCAAGGCTCAGAGCTGCCACCAGATTTCGGCCATTGTCACACACTACCAAGCCTGGCTGGAGATTTGCTGGCAAAAACCACACGTCGCTCTCCTGCTTGATGGCATTCCAGAGCTCCTGCGCTGTGTGGCTTCGATTCCCCATGGAAATTAATTTCAGGACGGCCTGTTGACGTTTGGCCACGGCTGTGCTCATATCGGTCGCATCAGGTAAGCGTTCACGGGTCCATGTGGAGGTAACCGTGACGGCTCCTGCAGCGATGATTCTGAGGAACTGGAGTAGGAGGAGGAGTCAATGTGGACAGACTTGATTCCTGCAATCCTTGGAGTTGGCAGAACACGTACAGCGCCACTCGCAAGATCTGTACCCGGCTCCACAACATTGACCCAATGGGCAGTGAGGGAAAGGTATCGTCCCTGGCCATGGGTACTGGTCCACGCATCAGTGGTCAGGTGGACCTTGCTACTGACGGCGTTTAGCAGCGCATGTTTAATTTTTCCCTCAACATGCTTTTGCAGAGCAGGGACGGCTTGCCTGCTGAAATAAAATCGGCTGGGCACATTGTATTGTGGGACTGCCAATGCCATTAAGTTACGGAAACTGTCAGTCTCCACCAGCCTGAATGACAGCATTTCAAGGGACAGAGTTTTGCAATGCCAGCATTCAGAGCCTGTGCTCGTGGATGGTTTGCCGAGTATGCCGTCTTTTATCCCATGCCTGTGCTACCGATGGCTGTTTTGTGGCCTGGGAGTGTGAGGATGACAGGGAACTTGCAGCTGTGGGTGGAATAACACTGGGTCTCTGGACAACAGTGACAGAGGTTCTTCCATGGCGATCCTGTGAGGAAGCAGAACCAGCTGTGTGTGAGCTGGAGGAAGAGGCTCCAACACGAGCTGAAGATGTAGGTGCTGCTGTAGGTTGGCCTACATCTCCAGTGTGTCTTTGGAACTCAACCACGTGCTTTGACCGCACATGTTTCCACATATTTGTGGTATTAAGGTTACTGACATTTTAACCTCTTTTTACTTTTTGATTACACAGCTTGCATTTGACATAGCAAATATCATCTGCAAGTGTGTCAAAAAAGGACCACGCAGTGCAAGTCCTGGGAGCGCCCGTTTTTGCTGTTGGAAGAGAACTGCTACGAACGGGTGCCAAACTGGAGGCTACAGGCAACCGAGTCTGCAGCCTAACTCTCCCTACTGTTTGGACCGCTGGGGCAATCTCTTCCTCAGAGCTGCTACCACCACCTTCCTGTTCCTCACGCCATGTTGGGTCTTGGACCTCATCATCTCCACTACCCTCTTCCAACACCTGCTGCTGTTGGGTGGTCTGGCCAGCACCATGCTCAACAGAAAATGGTACCTGAGTCTCATCATCACATTCTGCGGTGTGCTGACCATCGGCACTGGCTCACCCGCCTCTTCACATTCAGAGAGACACAGCTGTTGCGCATCGCTGCATACTGCCTCTTCTTCACATTCCAGAATGCTGCTTGGCTGGGCCCCTGTTTGCAAGCCAACAGATTCTGAGAACAGAAGCAGAGACTCAGCTGGCTCCAGTTCAGAACTCTCTGACTGCCTGGGCAATTTGGCAGGCGGTGAAGAGACAGATGGTTGTTCAACAGTGCTGTGGTCCTGAGAGGAGGTGGAAGGAATTGAAGTCGATGCATTGGCTGCCATCCAACCAACAACGGCTTCAATTTGTTCTTCCCGCAGCAGGGGGGTACGCTGAGCTCCTACAAAAGTGCGCATAAAGGAACGCTCACGGGGAAAACTGGTGGATGCTGTGTCACTGGGTGCGGCAGCAGCCACAGAATCCCCACGTCCTCTCCCTGCTGAAACTCCACGGCCACGACCACGTGCCTTACTCACTGACTTCTTCATCTTGGTAGATTGATAAAGAAAGTCAGAAAAGTTATAAGGCCTAAGTGTGGTTATTACGCAGAGACTGAAGTGAACACTGAAACACAACTGTTCACAATCTGTGAAAGGCTACTCCTTTGTCTACTTCTATAGTGTTTGCAACCAATGTATTGTATACGGATGGAAGCGCGTCACACTAATAGATTAGATTTTAAATGGAATGGAGCAGAACCAATTGGAGATAAATGAAAAGGATGAGCCACTGAGACACGCTCAGCAGAGTACAAGCAGCAGTGCTTGAACAAGTAACTGGAGCGTGATATGCACTCAAAAAATAAAAAACACAGACTGAAGTGAACACTGAAACACAACTGTCCACAATCTGGGAAAGGCTACTCCTTTGTCTACTTCTATAGTGTTTGCAACCAATGTATTGTATACGGATGGAAGCGCGTCACACTAATAGATTAGATTTTAAATGGAATGGAGCAGAACCAATTGGAGATAAATGAAAAGGATGAGTCACTGAGACACGCTCAGCAGAGTACAAGCAGCAGTGCTTGAACAAGTAACTGGAGCGTGATATGCACTCAAAAAATAAAAAACACAGACTGAAGTGAACACTGAAACACAACTGTCCACAATCTGGGAAAGGCTACTCCTTTGTCTACTTCTATAGTGTTTGCAACCAATGTATTGTATACGGATGGAAGCGCGTCACACTAATAGATTAGATTTTAAATGGAATGGAGCAGAACCAATTGGAGATAAATGAAAAGGATGAGCCACTGAGACACGCTCAGCAGAGTACAAGCAGCAGTGCTTGAACAAGTAACTGGAGCGTGATATGCACTCAAAAAATAAAAAACACAGACTGAAGTGAACACTGAAACACAACTGTCCACAATCTGGGAAAGGCTACTCCTTTGTCTACTTCTATAGTGTTTGCAACCAATGTATTGTATACGGATGGAAGCGCGTCACACTAATAGATTAGATTTTAAATGGAATGGAGCAGAACCAATTGGAGATAAATGAAAAGGATGAGCCACTGAGACACGCTCAGCAGAGTACAAGCAGCAGTGCTTGAACAAGTAACTGGAGCGTGATATGCACTCAAAAAATAAAAAACACAGACTGAAGTGAACACTGAAACACAACTGTCCACAATCTGTGAAAGGCTACTCCTTTGTCTACTTCTATAGTGTTTGCAACCAATGTATTGTATACGGATGGAAGCGCGTCACACTATTAGATTAGATTTTAAATGGAATGGAGCAGAACCAATTGGAGATAAATGAAAAGGATGAGCCACTGAGACACGCTCAGCAGAGTACAAGCAGCAGTGCTTGAACAAGTAACTGGAGCGTGATATGCACTCAAAAAGTAAAAAACACAGACTGAAGTGAACACTGAAACACAACTGTCCACAATCTGGGAAAGGCTACTCCTTTGTCTACTTCTATAGTGTTTGCAACCAATGTATTGTATACGGATGGAAGCGCGTCACACTAATAGATTAGATTTTAAATGGAATGGAGCAGAACCAATTGGAGATAAATGAAAAGGATGAGCCACTGAGACACGCTCAGCAGAGTACAAGCAGCAGTGCTTGAACAAGTAACTGGAGCGTGATATGCACTCAAAAAGTAAAAAACACAGACTGAAGTGAACACTGAAACACAACTGTCCACAATCTGTGAAAGGCTACTCCTTTGTCTACTTCTATAGTGTTTGCAACCAATGTATTGTATACGGATGGAAGCGCGTCACACTAATAGTTAAATTGCATGGAGCAGCAAGAATTACACTGAAGAAAAAAAAAAAGAGTCTGTGAGTGACACGTGCAGATGCCTACAGACAGCGTTGCATGCAGAGCAAACTGCAGCGTCACCTGCACTCACACACACCTTGCACAGAGCTGTTAAAACAACACTGGCAAAAGGAAGCTTTACACAGCGGTTGGTAAACTAGCCTGCCTAAAGCCCAGTACACAAAATCGCAATATCTAACTGTCCCTCAGAGTCAGCAGAGCAGCGTTCTGTCCCTAACTGAGTTCACAGCACAGTGACGCTAAAATGGAGGCGGCGCCTTTTATAGTGCATTCTGACATCATTTCAGCAGCCAATCACAGACATGCCATTAGTTAAGATGACCGCAGCATTACAGGATGTGCCCACACTTCATAAGATTCCTCATTGGCTGACAAAAATCACATTGCCTCTCAAAGAATTATGGGAACTTCCGATTCCGGTATACGATATAGGAAAAATATCGGAACTAAGTATCGGAATTCCGATAACGCGAATATCGGCCGATACCCGATACTTGCGGTATCGGAATGCTCAACACTACTCAACACTAGTTGCAACACAGGATAGTCTGAATGATGGATAAGCAGCCCCAATCAACTTCCAAAGAAATTCAAGTTGTCCTGCAGGTTCAGAGTGCATCAGTTTCAGCGGGAATTATCTGTCGACATTTGAATGAAATGAAACGTTATGGCAGGAGACCCAGGAGGACCCCACTGCTGACATGTAGACAAAAAAGATAAAACTGTAGTTTGCCAAAATGTACATGAGTAAGCCAAAATCCTTCTGGAAAAGTGTTTGTGGACAGATTAAACCAAGATAGAGCTTTTTATTAAAGCACATCATTCTACTATTTACCAAAAATGGAATGAGGTCTTCAAAGAAAAGAACATAGTACCTACAGTAAAATATGGTGGAGGTTCAAAAATGCTTTGGGGTTATATTGCTGCATCTGGCACTGGATGCAAGGCATCATAAAATCTGAAGATTACCAAAGAATTTAGATTTTGATTTGCAATATAATGCCCAGTGTCAGAAAGCTTGGTTTGCATCCTAGGTCATGAGACTTCTAGTAGGACAATGACCCAAAACATATTTAAAGAAGCACCCAGAAATGGATGGAAACAAAGCACTGGAGAGTTCTGAAGTGGCCAGCAATGAATCCTGATCTAAATCCCATTGAACATTTGTGGAGAGATCTTAACTAGTGTTGAGCGATACGATACTGCAAATATCGGGTATCGGCCGATATTAGCTGTATCGGCCTTTCGATTCCGAATACCGATATTTTCGTCATATCGAATACCGGAATCGGATTTGTCACTGTCACTGTGAGTGTCCGTCGGTCGGGTCTGTCAGGAGTCAGCGGCACTTACCTGGCAGAAGATCTCCGGCGGTCACGTCCTGGACTGCTTGATGGCCGCCATTTCTTCTCCCTGGCGGTCACATGCAGTTTTTCGCGATAACTGCAGTGACTGCAGGGTAATCCCGGCCGTAAACCAGTCCGATGACGTCACCGCCAGGGAAGCAGGTAATCAGCTGTGCTGCGCCGGGATGACAGGCTCTGCCTGTCATTCTGATGTAGCAGAGCTGGATCGTCGTGGGACACTCGTTACTATGGACTGCGTCGGTCAGGTGGTATACTTTTTTTTTTTTTTCATTTTTTTACAGGAGATCGATGGCGTCGCAGGATGAGACTGTAATAAAAGTAATGAAAACTGTGTTTTTTTTTTTTTTATTAAATTAAAAAACTTTTTTATGAACATTCACCCGTCCGGGTACATCAACAATTTAACTATTTACATACAGGGACCCTGTCCGGGTTATTTATAAATCTTTGGAAGGGGTGTTCCAGGTACCACCTGGTACTCTTCTGATGCTTGCCAAACATCCGAGACACCAAGGACCACCAGGACCTGATGACGTTGTGTGGCCTGTACAGTCAAGTCGTGACCCGCTATCTGGGTCTGTGTGGCCACCTCTTTCATCTCCCTCCGGGTCTGGAACCCTATGTCCCGGACTGAACGAACCCCAGGGGGCCTAACAGGCGCCGGGTACGGGCCAGCTATACTTATCATGTCCATAGCTGGGGCTGCTGAGGAGACCACTGAGGGAGGCTGGGGAGATTTACGGCGTGGGGTGGGCACTTTTGCAGAGGCCTGGATGTGGGAGGCTGAAGGCTCCGAGGGTCTCACTGTAAGGTTCTGTGTACATGTTCCTGAAACTCAGTTTGTTCGTCAGCCATTTTACTTTCTGTCTTGCTGCAGCTATCTTGCCCTCAGTCAAAATGGAGTTTCCAGCTTGCATGTTCCCGCCCTGATTCTCTCCTTTTGCTTCTTAAGCAGCCACAGCTGAGCAATCAGTGCTTCAGAATCTAGCCTGCAGTGAACCTGTGACCTGACTCCTAAAGCCTTGGACCTTGTACTCTAGCTATTCCTACTGAGGAACTCTGAAGCACTTGTGGACTCTGAACCCTGCTCTTTGAAAGACCCACGTTTGCATGGACTTACGGTAACAGAGAAGAAGATCCTGAACCTGTTGTGGAGAGTGATTGCTGCGCTTAGATTACTCTGGCCTGCTGTGTCTCCTGCTTCTGTGTCTGCAAACTGTGTGACTATTTTTGCCAACTTGTATGAAGTAATACAAGACTTTCTATATCAAACCTGTGTCTCATGTATTTTCATCGCACCCAAGCACAAGACGCTATATGAACTGTACCACATACATTACAAGATTCTGAAGCCAAAACGTTAGTGTCTGCTGGGTCTGGAAAGGCTGTGTCTGCTGTAACTGTGGATATCGGATGTCCGGTTGTACTTTCTGTGATGACAGTGGTTGTGACTTCTCACAACCATTCCAGGTGAGCAATTCCCTTAAGTGTTTTTTTTTCTGCAGTGTTACCACAGGTAAACACTATTGTTTTTTTTTTTTTTTTTTTCTTTTCTCTTTTTTGTCTGCTGTAACTGTGGATATCAGATGTCCGGGTGAACTTTCTGTGATGATAGTGGTTGTGACTTCTCACAACCATTCCAGGTGAGCAGTTCCCTTAATTTTTTTTTTCTCTCTGCAGTGTTACCACAGGTAAACACTATTGTTTTTTTTTTTCTCCTCTCCTCTTCTTCCAGTACTCCTGTCTTAAAAGATCTGGAAAATGGAGGCCCGCATAAAGGAACTTTGCGGAGTGACTGATAATATCCTTGCAGATTTGCAGAATATAAAGACCCGTTTTTCAAGCCTACAGGACCTCACTAATCACAATTTGCAAGTGTTTGGACAGACTGCCCAGGATTTGCGAGCCAGGATTGAGGTTCTAGAGGAGCGAGTCCAGGCTCCTGCCGTAGCCCCGAGTTCTGGGATTCCCAAGTTGCCCCCTTTTCGTTTTGGCGGTGAACGTGAGAAATTCAGGGGATTTATTAATCAATGCAATCTTTTTTTTTCTGCACATGCTTCACAATTTCCCACTGAACGATCTAAGGTGCTTACTATAATTATGTTGCTTACCAACAAGGCTTTGATGTGGGCAAACCCTCTGATTGAGACTGAGGATGATTGTTTGAATCACCTTGATGCTTTTATTTCAGCCATGGGGCAGGTGTTTGATGACCCCAATCGAGGTGCAACAGCTGAAGCAGCCATGTTAGCTTTGCGCCAAGGTAAGCACTCGGTAGCTGAATATGCCTTGGAGTTCAGGAGATGGGCCCTTGATACCACCTGGGACAGTTCCGCCAAAAAATCTATTTTTCGAAAGGGGTTATCTCCACTGATTAAGGATGAACTTGCTCGTGCCGACCCTCCCACTGCGTTAGGTGACTTTATTAACTACTGCATCCGTATTGATACTCGTCTGACTGAACGCAGGCAAGAGAGATGGTTCGAAAGCAATCGCACTAACCTTTTCCTACCTTCCTCTCCAGCTAAGGAACCTTTGAGTAGGATTACACGGGAACCTGAACATGAACCCATGCAGGTAGACTCTTTACAACGACGGGTTAGTGATGCACGCAAGGAACATCGTTTTAAGGAGAATCTATGTTTCTATTGTGGTAAGTCAGGGCACTTCATTATAAACTGCCCCAGCCGTTCTCGTAAGACTACTGCAGCAGTCATTCACTGTGAGTGTTGCGAGAGGGGATCTGTCAGGTCTGAGCCTCAGGCTCCAGAGAGATCTGCTGCAAGAGATCTTGATTTCTCGGACTTAAACTCCGTTACCTCTGAGGACGTTGACTGTGTAAACGCTGCCATTTTTCAAGTTTCCTCAGCGGTGTCCCAGCTGAGTTGTAAGAAAAACAATTCTCATTGCTTTCTTTCCATCAAACTCTGGGTTGACTCAGCTTGGGTGTCTAGCTCTGCTATGATCGACTCAGGGCAAGTGGAAATTTTATGGATGTCTCCTTTGCTCTGAAACAGGGGATACGTTCAGTGAAGAAGGCTACTCCAGTACAGATGGAAACTGTGGATGGCTCCCTGCTGACCTCTGGACCAGTGGATCAGGAAACAGAGCCTTTGAGGGTTCTTATGGGTAAAGATCATCAGGAGAAACTGTCCTTTATGCTTATCTCTTCTCCCCACTTTCCCATTATTCTAGGGCTACCATGGCTGCAGGCTCAGAATCCTACCATTAACTGGGAGACCAAGGAATTACACTTTCCAGAGAAACAGATGAGTCCAAAGTTTCAGCTTGCTCTGTTCCTAAAGGAACCATGTCAGTCCCTGAACTACCAGCTGTATACCAGGACTATGTGGATTTATGTGACAAGAAGAACGCTGACCAGCTTCCTCCTCACCGTCCATATGATTGTCCAATTGAATTATTGCCTGGAGCGGAGATACCTTTTGGTAAGATCTACCCCCTGGCGGGGCCCGAGCTAAAGGCTTTAAAGGATTACATAGACGAAAATCTAGCCAAGGGCTTCATACGCCCCTCTTCATCTCCTGCAGGTGCACCCATCTTCTTTGTAAAGAAGAAAGATGGATCTCTGAGACCATGCGTAGACTATAGGGAACTCAATAAGGTTACTATTAGAAACCGTTATCCATTGCCTTTAATCCCTGAGTTATTGGAGAGAGTGCGACATGCCAAAATTTTCTCTAAACTAGATCTTCGTGGGGCCT
>JARQOD010011110.1:0-24688 GCA_033576555.1 Oophaga sylvatica
GGGTGCACATACTTTTCTCCATATTAATGTCTTTGGCTGTAGGCTTTGATGTGTGTAGTGGGGGTGCACATACTTTTCTCCATATTAATGTCTTTGGCTGTAGGCTCTGGTGTGTGTGTAGTGGGGGGTGCACATACTTTTCTCCATATTAATGTCTTTGGCTGTAGGCTTTGATGTGTGTAGGGGGGGTGCACATACTTTTCTCCATATTAATGTCTTTGGCTGTAGGCTTTGATGTGTGTAGGGGGGTGCACATACTTTTTTCCATATTAATGTCTTTGGCTGTAGGCTCCGGTGTGTGTGTAGTGGGGGGTGCACATACTTTTCTCCATATTAATGTCTTTGGCTGTAGGCTCCGGTGTGTGTGTAGTGGGGGTGCACATACTTTTCTCCATATTAATGTCTTTGGCTGTAGGCTTTGATGTGTGTAGGGGGGTGCACATACTTTTTTCCATATTAATGTCTTTGGCTGTAGGCTCCGGTGTGTGTGTAGGGGGGTGCACATACTTTTCTCCATATTAATGTCTTTGGCTGTAGGCTCCGGTGTGTGTGTAGGGGGTGCACATACTTTTCTCCATATTAATGTCTTTGGCTGTAGGCTTTGATGTGTGTAGGGGGGTGCACATACTTTTTTCCATATTAATGTCTTTGGCTGTAGGCTCCGGTGTGTGTGTAGGGGGGTGCACATACTTTTCTCCATATTAATGTCTTTGGCTGTAGGCTCCGGTGTGTGTGTAGGGGGGTGCACATACTTTTCTCCATATTAATGTCTTTGGCTGTAGGCTCCGGTGTGTGTGTAGGGGGTGCACATACTTTTCTCCATATTAATGTCTTTGGCTGTAGGCTTTGATGTGTGTAGGGGGGTGCACATACTTTTTTCCATATTAATGTCTTTGGCTGTAGGCTCCGGTGTGTGTGTAGTGGGGTGCACATACTTTTCTCCATATTAATGTCTTTGGCTGTAGGCTCCGGTGTGTGTGTAGGGGGTGCACATACTTTTCTCCATATTAATGTCTTTGGCTGTAGGCTCCGGTGTGTGTGTAGGGGGTGCACATACTTTTCTCCATATTAATGTCTTTGGCTGTAGGCTTTGATGTGTGTAGGGGGGTGCACATACTTTTCTCCATATTAATGTCTTTGGCTGTAGGCTCCGGTGTGTGTGTAGGGGGTGCACATACTTTTCTCCATATTAATGTCTTTGGCTGTAGGCTCCGGTGTGTGTGTAGTGGGGGGTGCACATACTTTTCTCCATATTAATGTCTTTGGCTGTAGGCTCCGGTGTGTGTGTAGGGGGGGGGTGCACATACTTTTCCCATATTAATGTCTTTGGCTGTAGGCTCCGGTGTGTGTGTAGGGGGTGCACATACTTTTCTCCATATTAATGTCTTTGGCTGTAGGCTTTGATGTGTGTAGTGGGGGTGCACATACTTTTCTCCATATTAATGTCTTTGGCTGTAGGCTCCGGTGTGTGTGTAGGGGGGGGTGCACATACTTTTCTCCATATTAATGTCTTTGGCTGTAGGCTCCGGTGTGTGTGTAGGGGGTGCACATACTTTTCTCCATATTAATGTCTTTGGCTGTAGGCTTTGATGTGTGTAGGGGGGGTGCACATACTTTTCTCCATATTAATGTCTTTGGCTGTAGGCTCCGGTGTGTGTGTAGTGGGGGGTGCACATACTTTTCTCCATATTAATGTCTTTGGCTGTAGGCTCCGGTGTGTGTGTAGTGGGGGGTGCACATACTTTTCTCTGTCCTGTGTATTTTTAGGTTTCCGGTACATGACTCTGTTCCCTCCTGAGTCGCCCAGGGCTCTGCTGCCACCTGCTGTTCGCTGCCGGTGTTACACATAACTGACTGGCAGGAGATTTGATCACTGATGGACGGTTCAGAAATGGTTGCGGAATCAGATCAGGGTTTAAGACTTGTAGAAACTTCTGCTTCTCACAGCTGAGGGTTTGTTACACTGTATCAAGGCTTTAAATTCCTCTATAAACTAGTAGGAATCGGTGGCAGTGACATCACACAACCGTGCAATGAATAATGCCGCCACATAAACGCGTAGAAGCATCAATATATGGTCCTCTGTCACATGAGGTATGAGGGGCGCGGGACAGGACTGAGCACTAACTAATCCAGCCGTCTGCTGTTCTAGGAGGTGCACAAGCCCCCAACAAGAATTCTCCACCGCCATGCTTTATACTGCATGTATCACCTAGTTACGTACAGTTTGTCGCCTTTACACATTTTCTGGTGGTGCCATGTAACTGTATCTTAGCCTCCATGCTGTACACTGCAGGCAGGAGCTTCTGGTGTCCTGCAGTCACATTACTCTTCCATTGTTTCTCTATGTAGCCTTTCCCTCATGGTCTTACTGGGCAGCGGTGGTCTCCTCTGTCATCAGCGTCTAGATATAACATGTGCCTCTTTCTAATGGTCGTCTCCTACTCTCTGACCTCAGTAGTGGTGAAAGCTTTCTGTAGGATGAAGTTCTAACATCTAATGCACGTCCTCCAGCATCTTGTGTTCTGGACTGTTCCTCCTGGACAGTGGTGGTCTCCTCCTGCCGATCTTCATGTAGATGTCATGCGTGTAGTACCTCTGATGGTCACCTCCGGCACTGTGATTCCAGTGGTGGTGACAGCAGGATGAAGTTCCAGCGTCTTACAGACATCCTCCAGCACCTTGTGATCTGGGACTAATGGACAGCGTTATCACCTCCTCTAACCCCCATGTAGACATCATGTGTGTCCCTCTCTCTGAAGGTCAACTCAGTTGTGGGGACAGCTTCTTTGGAGACACTTTTCAAACTTGACTTGAAACAGTAAAGACCGCGGATAGGAGGCAGCAGCTCCCTGGACGTGCGGACTGGAGCGATGGTGCTGGAGCCGCGGGATTAAACACGTATCACAGCCCTGACTGGACCTAGCTGTGGCCTCCTTGTGTTAGAGCTCACCCCTCTCGGGTTCTTTACACGCGGTCATCATCTCCACAGACCTCAGCAGACTCCTCCGAGGCGGCAGCATCTCCAGATGTGTCATCGGAGACGTCATTGGTCGGTGATCACACAGGAGCTGCCGGCAGCGTCTCTGGACTTGTCTCCATCCAGCACTTCGGGTACGTCATTGGTCAGTAATGACACAGGAGCTGCCGGCAGCGTCTCCGGACTTGTCTCCATTGAGCACTTCGGGTACGTCGTTGGTCGGTGATTACACAGGAGCTGCCGGCAACGTCTCCAGACTTGTCTCCATCCAGCACATCGGAGACGTCGTTGGTCAGTGATTACACAGGAGCTGCCGGCAGCATCTCTGGACTTGTCTCCATCCAGCACTTCGGGTACGTCATTGGTCAGTAATGACACAGGAGCTGCCGGCAGCGTCTCCGGACTTGTCTCCATTGAGCACTTCGGGTACGTCGTTGGTCGGTGATTACACAGGAGCTGCCGGCAACGTCTCCAGACTTGTCTCCATCCAGCACATCGGAGACGTCGTTGGTCAGTGATTACACAGGAGCTGCCGGCAGCATCTCTGGACTTGTCTCCATCCAGCACTTCGGGTACGTCATTGGTCAGTAATGACACAGGAGCTGCCGGCAGCGTCTCCGGACTTGTCTCCATTGAGCACTTCGGGTACGTCGTTGGTCGGTGATTACACAGGAGCTGCCGGCAACGTCTCCAGACTTGTCTCCATCCAGCACATCGGAGACGTCGTTGGTCAGTGATTACACAGGAGCTGCCGGCAGCATCTCTGGACTTGTCTCCATCCAGCACTTCGGGTACGTCATTGGTCAGTGATCACACAGGAGCTGCCGGCAGCGTCTCCGGACTTGTCTCCATTGAGCACTTCGGGTACGTCGTTGGTCGGTGATTACACAGGAGCTGCCGGCAACGTCTCCAGACTTGTCTCCATCCAGCACATCGGAGACGTCGTTGGTCAGTGATTACACAGGAGCTGCCGGCAGCATCTCTGGACTTGTCTCCATCCAGCACTTCGGGTACGTCATTGGTCAGTAATGACACAGGAGCTGCCGGCAGCGTCTCCGGACTTGTCTCCATTGAGCACTTCGGGTACGTCGTTGGTCGGTGATTACACAGGAGCTGCCGGCAACGTCTCCAGACTTGTCTCCATCCAGCACATCGGAGACGTCGTTGGTCAGTGATTACACAGGAGCTGCCGGCAGCATCTCTGGACTTGTCTCCATCCAGCACTTCGGGTACGTCATTGGTCAGTGATCACACAGGAGCTGCCGGCAGCGTCTCCGGACTTGTCTCCATTGAGCACTTCGGGTACGTCGTTGGTCGGTGATTACACAGGAGATGCCGGCAACGTCTCCAGACTTTGTCTCCATCCAGCACATCGGAGACTTCATTGGTCAGTGATTACACAGGAGCTGCCGGCAACGTCTTCAGACTTGTCTCCATCCAGCACATCGGGACATCATTGGTCAGTGATCACACAGGAGCTGCCGGCAGCATTTCCGCACTTGTCTCCATTGAGCACATTGGGACATCATTGGTCGGTGATTACACGGGAGCTGCCGGCAACGTCTCCAGACTTGTCTCCATCCAGCACATCGGAGACGTCGTTGGTCAGTGATTACACAGGAGCTGCCGGCAGCGTCTCTGGACTTGTCTCCATTGAGCACATCGGGACATCATTAGTCGGTGATTACACAGGAGCTGCAGGCAGCGTCTCCAGACTTGTCTCCATCCAGCACATCGAGGACGTCATTGGTCGGTGATCACACAGGAGCTGCCGGCAGCGTCTCCTGACTTGTCTCCATCCAGCACATCGGGGACGTCATTGGTCGGTGATCACAAAGGAGCTGCAAGCAGCGTCTCCAGACTTGTCTCCATCGAGCACATCGGGACATCATTGGTCAGTGATTACACAGGAGCTGCCGGCAGCGTCTCCAGACTTGTCTCCATCGAGCACATCAGTGACGTCATTGGTCGGTGATTACACAGGAGCTGCCGGCAGCATTTCCGGACTTGTCTCCATCGAGCACATCAGTGACGTCATTGGTCGGTGATTACACAGGAGCTGCCGGCAGCATTTCCGGACTTGTCTCCATTGAGCACTTCGGGTACGTCATTGGTCAATAATAACACAGGAGCTGCCGGCAGCGTGTCCAGACTTTTCTCCATTGAGAATATCGGGGACGTCATTAGTCTGTGATTACACAGGAGATGCCGTGGCTGCAGCGTCTCCGGACTTGTCTCCCATGGGGCACATTGCGGATGTCATTGGTCGGTGATTACACAGGAGCTGTCGGCAGTGTCTCCGGAATTGTCTCCATTGAGCACATCGGGGACATCAATGGTCGGTGATTACACAGGAGCTGTCGGCAGCGGATCCTGAGGATTTGCACATTCAGTGGCAGAACCTTCCTCAGACGACTATTAATGACCTCAGTGGCAGCAGGCGAAGCCGGAGGTGCCAGAATTTCTGCAAGAGGCAAAAAAATGTAGATAATTATGGTGCTTGAACCTCTAGGTTCAAGCAACATATTGTAATCCGATTTCTTATATTTATTGTGCTTTGGAAAAAGCACTATATTGTTATTCACATTATTCTTTTTCCGTGTTCTTCTTCTTCTCCAGATTTGCGCAATTAATACAGCCCGAACCGCTCGGTGTACAGACTCCGTTCAAACAAGGTTTTGAAGCTAGCTGCCGTGACAGGTGTGCTAAGTATTTTTGGAGTCGATCGGATTTTTTGCTTTTTAACCCTTTACGTTTGAAAAAAAAAATCTTCCCATTGGAATGCATTGATTTTGAACTTAAATGTACGTCTCGGGCTTGGAATTTTTTAAAATCGAAAAATGATATTTTTCCTCCGACTGTTAACCCCCTGAGGACATTTTTGTAGAAAAAAAATTTTGCCACCTCAAAACGTGCGTAAAAAAATGGTGTAAAAATAAATTGCCATAGGAATTAATGGCCCCATTGTAATCAATGGGCTCCCATACTTGCTGGGCAGGCATCCGAGCTTCCTGCCCGAATACATGAGGTGTTCTGCAGAGATCCAAGCATGTCCGAGCACCCCGATGCTCAAGGGTTAACGGAGCATGTCCGAGCATGTTCGCTCAACACTACCGGGCACCAATACAAAGCACAATCTGTAGTTCCTTCAGGAAATACACATCTAGTTTCTTCTTCTTCTTCTTCTCCGCGTTTTCTGCAATTAATGCGGCCCGAACCGCTCAGCGCAGAGACCCCGTTCAGGCGGCGTTTCGAAGCCCTTGGTGGGGACAGGTGTGCTATGTATTTTTGGAGTCGATCCGATTTTTAGTTTTTAACAAAAATCGCATTTTATGCAAGAATTTTCCCATAGGAATTAATGGCGACCTTTCCATGACCCCCAACTGACATGGATTGAAGCCACAGCGCAGGTGTAGTGACTTACAAAGATGGCAGCTATGCAAATGCAGCTTCCACACATGACCCGTATCAGCTAATAGAAGTACAGATCGCTGATTGAAGATCTTAAAGGTGCAGCACAGGGCCCCAGGCAGCACACAGGGGCCCCAGGCAGCGCACAGGGGCCCCAGGCAGCGCACAGGGGCCACAGGCAGCGCACAGGGGCCCCAGGCAGCGCACAGGGGCCACAGGCAGCGCACAGGGGCCACAGGCAGCACACGGGGCCCCAGGCAGAGCACAGGGACCCCAGGCAGCTCACGGGGCCCCAGGCAGAGCACAGGGGCCCCAGGCAGCGCACGGGGCACCTGGCAGCACACAGGGGCCACAGGCAGCACACGGGGCCCCAGGCAGAGCCCAGGGGCCCCAGGCAGCTCACGGGGCCCCAGGCAGAGCACAGGGGCCCCAGGCAGCACACAGGGGCCACAGGCAGCGCACAGGGCCCCAGGCAGCACACAGGGGCCACAGGCAGCGCACAGGGGCCACAGGCAGCACACGGGGCCATAGGCAGCGCACGGGGCCCCTGGCAGCGCACAGGGGCCACAGGCAGCACACGGGGCCCCAGGCAGAGCACAGGGACCCCAGGCAGCTCACGGGGCCCCAGGCAGAGCACAGGGGCCCCAGGCAGCGCACGGGGCACCTGGCAGCACACAGGGGCCACAGGCAGCACACGGGGCCCCAGGCAGAGCCCAGGGGCCCCAGGCAGCTCAAGGGGCCCCAGGCAGAGCACAGGGGCTCCAGACAGCGCACGGGGCCCCTGGCAGCACACAGGGGCCACAGGCAGCGCATGGGGCCACAGGCAGCGCACAGGGCCACAGGCAGCACACAGGGGCCACAGGCAGCGCACGTGGCCACAGGCAGCGCACTGGGCCCCAGGCGTCGCACAGGGGCCACAGGCGGCGCACAGGGGCCACAGGCAGCGCACGGGGCCCCAGGCAGCGCACGGGGCCCCAGGCAGCACACGGGGCCCCAGGCAGAGCACAGGGGCCCCAGGCAGCACACAGGGGCCACAGGCGGAGCACAGGGCCCCAGGCAGCACACAGGAGCCCAGACAGCACACAGGGGGCAGAGACAGCGCACGGGGCCCCAGGCAGCGCATAGGGACCTTAAGGACTTACTAGTCCACTAAGGGTGTTTCCACGATCAGTAAACGCTGCGTGTTTGGCGCTGTGCGCTGGCGCAGCGCCAAACACGCAGCGTCCAGATGTTACAGCATAGTGGAGGGGATTTTAAGAAATCCCGTCTCCACTATGCGTAACAACACGCAGGTGGCAAACCTGCGTAAACGGACATGCGGCGCGTCTTTTCAGACCGCAGCATGTCCTCGCGTGTTGCGGCGACGGTGCGTCGCCGCAACAGAATTTAACACAGGGCTATGTAGCCCTGCGCTCTTTCCGGAGGTGTTCCGGAGGTGTCCTGAACACCTCCGGAAAGTGCGCGCGTCAGAAAGGGGGCGGGGCTTAGACGGAGCGGAATTTCCGCTCCGTCAAAAGCGCTGTGGTTCCAGACCGTGGAACCACAGCCTTATTGTACAATTTTATTGAGTAAATAGGGACCACTGCACTGCTATAAGAAATGTATGTGACAAGGTTCCCTGATTTCTATAACAAATGTCAGTGGCCTGATTAATGAAAATTGCCTCAGAGTAAAACCATTTTGGTTGTCCATAGCAACCTGATACACTGCTGTTCAAGCACCATGTATTTCCTTCAGGAAATGCCCATCTAGTTTGTAAATGTTATTTCCATTTTTTCTGTATTTGCAGGTCAGTACCGTCCCCATCCTGTGATTTCCAGGATTCCATGACTTTTCCTTGGTGTTGCCATCTGAATTTTGGGGAGTATATATATTTATTTACACACTGTGTATATACAGCTCTGGCAAAAATGAAGAGACCACTGGAAAATGTGCAATTTGATTTTCTCTTTATATTTTTGAGTAAAATGTAAATTGTTCTTTTATTCTATAAACTACTGACAACATGTCTCCGAATTTCCAAGCAATAAATTTTGTATTTATTTTTAGATAATGAGAAATGGTCAAAATAACAAAAAAATGCAGCCCTCAAATAATGCTAAGAAAACAAGTTCATAATCATTTAGAAACAACAATACTAATGTTGTAACTCAGCAAGAGTTCAGAAATCAATATGTTGTGTAATAACCATGATTGTTAATCACAGCTTTCATGCGTCTTGGCATGCTTTCCACCAGTCTTCCCCACTGCTTTTGGGTGACCTTATGCCGCTCCTGGTACAGAAATGTAAGCCGTTCTTTGTTTGATGGCTTGTGACCATCCATCTTCCTCTTGATTACATTCCAGAGGTTTTCAATGGGGTTCAGGTCTGGAGATTGGGCCATGACAAGGATTTGATGTGGTGGTCCTTCATCCACACATTGACCTAGCTGTGTGGCATGGCGCATTGTCCTGCTGGAAAAACCAGTCCTCAGAGTTGGGGAACATTGCCTGAGCAGAAGGAATCCACTGTTTTTCCAGGATAACCTTGTATGCGGCTTGATTCATATGTCATTCCCAAAGATTAACCTGCCCAATTCCAGTCTTGCTGAAGCATCCCCAGATCATCACTGATCGTCCACCAAATTTCACAGTGGGTGCAAGACACTGTGGCTTGTACGCCTCTCCAGGTCTCCGTCTAACCATTAGACGACCAGGTGTTGGGCAAAGCTGAAACTTAGACTCATCAGAGAAGATTACCTTACTCCAGTCCACTATGGTCCAAACCTTATGGTCTTTGGCAATCTTCAGGCTGGCTCTCCTTTGCTTCTCATTGATGAAAGGCTTTTTTCTAGCTTTACATGACTTGACCCCTGCCTCTAGGAGCCTGTTACGAACTGTTCTTGCCATGCACTTCACCCCAGCTGCCATTTGTCATTCCTTTTGTAGGTCACTTGATGTCATCCTGCGATTGCTGAGCGACATTCGAATAAGATAACGGTCATCCCGCTCAGTGGAGAGTCGTTTTCGCCCTCTGCCGGTCTGTAGCTTCGTTGTCCCCAATGTCTGCTGCTTGACCTTGTTGTAATGAACTGCTGTCTTAGAAATTTTAAGGATGGAGGTGACGCGCACCACATTGGTGGTACCAGGGCTATGGGGTACTCGGCACCGAGCCCAATGATTTCTATGGGAGATGTCACTGGCAGCGGGACTCGGTCCGTGGCCCTGGCGGTCATGCAATGGGGGAATATTTACAGGGGATTGTAGTTATAGTTCGTGACGCCACCTGTGGTTTCTGATCTGATTGACCAGCGCTGCAGGGTAGATCTCTGAGGGGATGTTATGGCAGCTAGGTGTTAAGTCCCCCACAGGTGGGACTGGTCCCTCAAAGTCTATGGTGGTGATGCAGGATGCAGATAAGAATTCAGTCACACACAATGCAGTCTCTTTCCATACCTTTACTTGTAGATGTTGCAGGTATGTCCCGGGAAGCTGGTTAGGTTGGAGAATGCACATTCAGGAAAACTGTTGAGCAGGTTAGAGGCCTCCTTTATCCTTTTAATGTGTGTGAGTACAACTTGCATAAAGTCAAGTGCAACTCTTTTAATAGCAACTACGCCCGCCAACATTGTGGTGGAGCCTTCTATGTCTCTGATGATCAGATGTTGAGAGAACTAAGTCCTTACTTTTGTCGTGCACTGACTCAAAGTCCCCGTTCTCCCTGACTCCGGTTACGTATCAGCGCTTAGGGCTACCTTCTGCGACTTGAAGTCCAGAAAGGCCTCCGGTTTTCTTATTACTAGACGTGAAGTACTAACAATGCTTCGGACCCCGGTGTCCGGTTTAATTGAGTGAGGGTGATTTGTCCCTTTGTCACTCTTACTTCTCCACTCGCCCTTCGCCCTGCTCTCGCCCTTAACATAAGCACGTGTAGCAATGGTATAAAGGTCAGCTTTCCCTTCAGTGCTCACTGACCTGTTCTCAGTTGACTCGTTGGTATAACTGCTGTAATTCCTTTCCTTCTTTCCTTCACAGAACTCTGTCCAGAGCAGCTCACAGGACGCTTCGTCAGACTGTATTTACGCTGTAGCTCTGAGAGTCACCTTCCACTTTCTTAGGAACACAGACAGCTTGTTCTGAGTAGCAGGTTAAGGGGTAGCTCTGACTAGGCTAAGATGATTCATTTCACCCGTACTAGCCTCCACTTTCTTATCAGATGAGCTACACAAGCTCTGTGTGGGTTCAGTCTTCTCTCCTCTCCCTCCAAGACTAATCTGATCTTCTCTGTCCAAAGACAGGAACTTGAAAGAATCACTATTGCTACGTCACACTACTAAATAGTCTGAAATGCCTCTAGTGGCAATGCTGAGAAGTGTGCGTGAATGAATATCAAGCTTTACAGTTACCTTCCTGTGCATTTTCCAGGAGACAGGTGTGCCTTGCGAAGCTGGGCCACACATCCCCCCCTAGTTAAACTCAGCACTCCCGGGCTGAAATAGAAAAGAAAAACATTTTTGTTTTGCATATAACATCAACATAATAACTCATCCCTTGCGGGAGGTAAGGACTCTTGAACGTTACATTTTGTACATAGATCAGTAGAAAATTATCAAAATACTTTTCAATAAATACATAGTATAAGACAAGATTCTTGTGGAGGACCCGCACCAAAAACCTCCCACGTGGGTCCTGGGTGGGCTGCAGGACTTCATTGCTGCAGACCTCACTCTAGGCCACACCATACGGGTTTTTCTTCAGAGGTAGTAAGGCTTTATGTAAAACCAAAATGGGGCACCGAAGTGCGAACTATTTACAATAAAAGTTTCTGGGCTGGCAAAGTCCACAGCCACGCAGTCCTTTGCATGATAAAACATTTTTCAAGTAAAATCACATTATACTTTAACTCTTCTTTACCCAGCCGGTATTCTACTTTAAATAAGCATAGTAATAAACATTATTCAACATTTCTATAAAGTGCAATTTTTCATAAAACTTCTTCAAACTTTGTACAGGTTCAGTTGCAGTAAACCCCTGTCTGGGTCCTACTGATTTTCTTCTTTCTTGCAAACTTCAATAACGTCTTCCACTCCTGGGGCTGGAACGACGCGGTGTTTTTTGAACGCATAACAAAGAGATCATGTCCTGCGATCTGTGTTTGAGTGGCTACATCCTTTATTCGAACTGGGAACCCAACGGGTACATCCTCAGGATAGAACGCAGGTTGCGTTGCAAAAGGTGCCGCAGTATACAATTCAGGTTGTGATATTGGTGCACTGCTTGGTGCTGACGCCAAAGATGACGCTGCTGGGGCTTGCGATTCCGAGTAGGACGCAGGTGCGCGCAGTGGCTCAGTTGGGAACGCACTAACCTGCTGCTGTCGCTGCTCCCAGTCGTTTTCTATCGCTGACAGTTGGGTCTCCTCCGGTGTTCCTACCGGGGGACTGCATTCCGCTGCGGCCTCCTGGCCTGGCTGGCACTCCGGTCTGGGTAGGGCCTCCTCAGCCTCCTTCTCTTCCACCGCTCCATCGGTGGGGTCAGGTACAGCTCTTTTGGGGCTGGCCTCCGGTTTTCCTTCAGCTTTCTTCAGCAGTGACACAGGAAGGTCAGGTAATGGCGTTGTTCCTGTAGGAGAGAGCACTGCGTCCCACAGCAGCCGCTGTGTCTGGGCACACCAGCGTCTCTCGGTCTCCTCCATGTCTGCCTGGCTCTGTATCAATTTCTTAAGCGCTGCATTCTCCTCCTTGCACTCCAGCAGGGTTTGTTGAAGGTCCCGGACTAGGGATGGCTCCGGTTCAAACAACAGCTTTTCTGGGGAGCAGGGCCTGCGCTCCACCGCTCCCTCACACAGCTGCTCTTGTCCTTCTGCCATCTCTCTCCAGGCCAGACTGTGTTTTCCATCAGGAACAATCTGGTCTCCTCCGTGGAGGCGGGATTTGCGCTTCCTCTTTTTTGCATAGAAGATGAAGAGGAGGCGGATCTCCCTTGCAGTGGGGCAGGATCTCACATTATAGTAGCATTTTGAGAGGGCGGCCATAACTTTCGCGCCACAGGGGGGAGTACGCCCACGAATGCACGCCCACCTTCTTCACCAGCGCCTCAGGGCGTGAATATGGCGGCAAAATGGCAGAAAATGGCGCCAAAAATCACAAAAACGCTACACAGTCTTTTTGCACAAAACAGTTCAATAGGCACACAGGACTCACATCCAGTAAGCTTCGTATCCTGTTCGTGACGCCAGAAGATGACGCGCACCACATTGGTGGTACCAGGGCTATGGGGTACTCGGCACCGAGCCCAATGATTTCTATTGGAGATGTCACTGGCAGCGGGACTCGGTCCGTGGCCCTGGCGGTCATGCAATGGGGGAATATTTACAGGGGATTGTAGTTATAGTTCGTGACGCCACCTGTGGTTTCTGATCTGATTGACCAGCGCTGCAGGGTAGATCTCTGAGGGGATGTTATGGCAGCTAGGTGTTAAGTCCCCACAGGTGGGACTGGTCCCTCAAAGTCTATGGTGGTGATGCAGGATGCAGATAAGAATTCAGTCACACACAATGCAGTCTCTTTCCATACCTTTACTTGTAGATGTTGCAGGTATGTCCCGGGAAGCTGGTCAGGTTGGAGAATGCACATTCAGGAAAACTGTTGAGCAGGTTAGAGGCCTCCTTTATCCTTTTAATGTGTGTGAGTACTACTTGCATAAAGTCAAGTGCAACTCTTTTAATAGCAACTACGCCCGGCCAACATTGTGGTGGAGCCTTCTATGTCTCTGATTATCAGATGTTGAGAGAACTAAGTCCTTACTTTTGTCGTGCACTGACTCAAAGTCCCCGTTCTCCCTGACTCCGGTTACGTATCAGCGCTTAGGGCTACCTTCTGCGACTTGAAGTCCAGAAAGGCCTCCGGTTTTCTTATTACTAGACGTGAAGTACTAGCAATGCTTCGGACCCCGGTGTCCGGTTTAATTGAGTGAGGGTGATTTGTCCCTTTGTCACTCTTACTTCTCCACTCGCCCTTCGCCCTGCTCTCGCCCTTAACATAAGCACGTGTAGCAATGGTATAAAGGTCAGCTTTCCTTCAGTGCTCACTGACCTGTTCTCAGTTGACTCGTTGGTATAACTGCTGTAATTCCTTTCCTTCTTTCCTTCACAGAACTCTGTACAGAGCAGCTCACAGGACGCTTCGTCAGACTGTATTTACGCTGTAGCTCTGAGAGTCACCTTCCACTATCTTAGGAACTCAGGCAGCTTGTTCTGAGTAGCAGGTTAAGGGGTAGCTCTGACTAGGCTAAGATGATTCACTTCACCCGTACTAGCCTCCACTTTCTTATCAGATGAGCTACACAAGCTCTGTGTGGGTTCAGTCTTCTCTCCTCTCCCTCCAAGACTAATCTGATCTTCTCTGTCCAAAGACAGGAACTTGAATGAATCACTATTGCTACGTCACACTACTAAATAGTCTGAAATGCCTCTAGTGGCAATGCTGAGAAGTGTGCGTGAATGAATATCAAGCTTTACAGTTACCTTCCTGTGCATTTTCCAGGAGACAGGTGTGCCTTGCGAAGCTGGGCCACACAGAGGCAACATGACATTCACTGTATCCCTCTGCTAGTAAAGCCAGAATTGAGCCCTTCTTTTCCTCACTCAAGACTCTTATTTTCATCTCCTTTGGCATGGTGAAAAGTTATTTTTTCACTCCTATTGCTTTTGGGATATTACTAGCACTTGTTTTGCCTCCAGCTTGTCCTAATGCAGGAGGATTGTGACATCACAGCAGGGATTTTTATACTTTCCTTCATTAAATAAGATTTGGTTCAGGTGATCACTAATCAGAAGCACATTAAGTAGAATGAGGTGAACTCTGGTTGGAATTCAGCTGACACTGGAATGGAACGGCTGTCAGACATGGAGAGAAGCGGATTATTATAAAACTGTGCAGTGGTCTCTTAATTTATGCCAGAGCTGTGTATATATATATATAGCTATACCGTCCCTAGGATCTGCGCTTCCTGCAAAGGCTACTGACTCTGCCGTGTTTCTCTGGGAGTGGTAGCATGAAATCTCTCTGCTCGTCATCAGCGGAGTGGCGTTAGGAGGAAACTAGCGGGGGATTGATCCTGGCGGTAATTGGGTCTCACTCTTCTGTCCATCTCCATCAATATAAATCCCAGCAGGGTTTACAGCGCAAAGTGAGATGCAACCTGGACAAGGATTGGCCGCGGTCACATGTCCATGGCCGGGCCATTGCCACCTGCTGGTTAATTATGAAGCCTCGGATCCTGGCCTCACAGGTAGATGGACCCCAGCAGCGAACTCTTGACTGCAAATTTCTAATCAATCACTAGTCGCTCAGAGTCATATATATCAGGATGGAAACATGATCAGATCTAATGATTGTACTGAAGACAGGACTGTATCTAAGCCTGACACGTGGGTCAGCAGCAGTGGTGCGTGGCTTCCAGCAGGTTAATACCAGGTTTATCTCTTGTGCTTTGTTCAGAGGGTGGATTTCTAACCTTCGAAGTAAGAGAGTCTGCCAACCCTTTTTCTAGCACTTGGTATTAAACTTTGCAGGCAACTTTGGATTTGCCTCCACAGTTAGCGATCGGCCATTGAACACGTGGATCGTGGACACGGGTCCGATGTCTCGTCATCCTAATATTGGGTGAGGGACATCATTGTCAGGAGTTGGGAATGTCTTCACTGTTTTTCTCTGGTTATCGCTGATCACAGATCCCATCTTCTCCAGTGTACCCCTTCTGATAGAATAGACCTTGCATCATGCTGCCCGCAAATATCAGCCCTGCCATCGGTGAGAAGACATTGGTCCAAACTACAAGGAACCTAATAGTAACTTGGACAATCCAACGTGACAGTGGAGTCAGATGGTGGAAAGTCGAATGGAGCATGGAGCAAGAAAACCAAGACAGTAGAACAACCCCAACAAGAAGAAGAGACTAATGGCACCAACTGTTGGAGGTCCTAGGATGTGAGGAGGATTCCACAGTGACCACAGGAGATCAGGTCCCTGATCGTGACTTCAGGAGACACTGGAGCATCCCATGGATGGCCTGTGTAACCCAATATCGGAGTCACTACACTCCAGGTTTCTGCTCTTCAGTCCGAGAGTGCGGCACAATGTATTGTAAGAGAAACCAGGAAAACGCCAAGGTGAAACTAGAAGGCGAAGTCGGCCATGGCTGAATTGCACCTCCTGAATCTTGTGCGGCAAATGTTAAAGAGGTTGTCCACTACTTTCCACCATTGTCCCAATGAACCGATGCTTACAAGAGATTTTCTAAATCCAATTAGTTATTATCTGTGATCACACGATCCCGGCTGTCATCTCCGCCTGTTGGTTTCTCCTTCCAGTTTCCGATCTTGGACGGACGATCACAGCGATGTCACCTGAAAAATAATCTTTCTTCTTCGAGCCTAGTGTTATGATTTGGTAGCTGAGGAGAGCAGGCAAAAACGGCAACACACCAGAGAGGTTGGAATCTACTGGATTGCAGTACCCTGACTAACCACCACAATTAAAGGCAGCCGTGGAGCGTTCCTACATTGGTCCTAGACGCCTCGTCACAGCCTGAGAGGCTAACTACACCTAAAGATAGAAAGAGGAAAGCTATCTGCCCCGGAGCAGATTCCCAAAGAACATAGGAAGCCCCAAACATGTAATGGCGGTTAGACAAGAAGAAATACAGACACAGACAGAAAATAGTATGAGCAAACGTTGGGGCCCAATCTTCCTAGAAAGAAAAGGATAGGAGGGACACTTACTGCAATCCAAAAAACCCTAAAAAAATACCAACTCTACTAATTGCAAAAACACCTGAGATCACACGACCTCTACCACCTAAATTAGTTCTCTGGTGTAACAAAACTAAGCCGCAGCCACTGAAAAAACTGAAAAAGGCAAATGAACAAATAACAGTCACTCAGATAAACTGAGATGAGCACAAGCCCCCGGAGGGGACCTGGCTGACCTCCACAGAAGTGCAGGAAAAAATGCAAAAAGCAAGCACAAAAATAAAAGCAGAAAATATCTTATCTGTTAGCAGAAGATGCAGGCAAGAGTCAGCAAGCTTCCAAGTGTACCAGGAACCAAAGTTGAGACAAGAACAATTGATCACTGGCAACGCTGATGGGAGGGAACCTCCCTTATATAAGACCAGTCTGTAACTCCTGATTGCCAATCTTCACAATCTTCATTGAATGGTTCAGTACTGTTTGTAACCACCAGAGGGAGCTTCTGCTCAGAATTCATTTCTAACACATTCACAACAGTACCCCCCCTTGAGGAGGGGTCACCGAACCCTCATTTGGGCAACCAGGTCGGTCAGGATGAGCTCTGTGATAAGCACGGATCAGTCTCCTAGCATGGATGTCCGAAGCAAACACCCAAGAATTGTCCTCCTGACCATAACCTCTCCACTTAACCAAATACTGGAGTTTCCGTCTAGAAAAACGAGAATCCAATATTTTCTCAACCACATACTCCAGATTGCCCTCAACCAAAACAGGGTCAGGAGGCGCAGCCATAGGAACCACTGGCTTGACAAACCTCTTCAATAAGGACTTGTGGAACACGTTATGGATCTTAAATGTCCCTGGAAGAAGTAAACGAAAGGAAACAGGATTAAGAATCTCCATGATCTTATAAGGTCCAATGAACCTAGGCTTAAACTTAGGAGATGCAACTCTCATAGGGATATTTCTTGAGGACAACCAGACCAAGTCCCCCACTTCAAACCGAGGACCATCAGTCCTATGCCGGTTGGCAAACCGCTGGGCCCTCTCCTTAGAGAGGGACAACCTCTCCACTACCTGGTCCCAAATCTGCTGCATACGCTCCACAACAGAGTCAACACCTGGACAGACAGAAGCCTCCGTCTGTCCCGAAGAAAATCGAGGGTGAAACCCAAAATTGCAGAAAAATGGAGACATCAAAGTGGCAGGGCTAGCCCTATTATTAAGAGCAAACTCAGCCAAAGGCAAAAAAGAGACCCAGTCATCTTGATCAGCAGACACAAAGCATCTCAGATAAGTCTCCAATGTCTGGTTTGTTCTCTCAGTTTGTCCATTGGTCTGAGGATGAAACGCCGAGGAGAAAGACAATTGAACACCAAGTTTAGAACAAAAGGTCCTCCAAAATCTGGAAACAAACTGGACTCCTCTGTCAGACACAATGTTCTCAGGAATGCCGTGTAACCGAACCACGTGCTGAAGGAACAAAGGCACCAATTCGGAGGAGGAAGGCAACTTAGGTAATGGCACAAGATGTATCATTTTGGAAAACCTATCACAAATCACCCAGATAACGGTCATTCTCTGAGAAACAGGGAGGTCGGAAATGAAATCCATAGAGATATGGGTCCATGGTCTCTTGGGCACAGGCAATGGCATCAACAAACCACTAGAGCGAGAGCAAGGCTTGGAGCGAGAGCAAGTCCCGCAGGACTGCACAAATTCCCTGACGTCACGAGACAAAGTAGGCCACCAAAAGGACCGACTAACCAAGTCTCTGGTACCAAAAATTCCGGGATAACCGGCCAACGCGGAACAATGAATCTCAGACATCACACTCTTTTTCCACCGATCTGGGACAAACAATTTCCCAATAGGGCAGCGCTCGGGTTTATCCTCCTGACACCCTTCCAGAGCCAGTCTCAAATTGGGCGAGATGGCGGAAAGAACTACACCCTCTTTCAAAATAACAGCAGGATCAGATAACTCAGGAGAGTCCGCAAGGAAACTCCTCGAGAGGGCATCCGCCTTAACATTCTTAGTGCCAGGAAGAAAGGAAACCACAAAATTAAAACGTGTGAAAAACAAGGTCCACCTGGCCTGTCTAGGATTAAGCCGCTTGGCTGATTCCAGATAAACCAGATTCTTATGGTCCGTGAGGACCACCACCTGATGTTTGGCTCCCTCCAGCCAATGTCTCCACTCTTCAAAAGCCCACTTCATGGCCAATAACTCCCGATTACCCACGTCATAATTACGTTCAGTTGGAGAAAATTTTCGAGAGAAAAAGGCACAAGGGTTACTCTTAGAGGTCTCTGGATCTCTTTGGGCCAAAACGGCACCTGCCCCAATTTCAGAGGCATCAACCTCCACCTGAAATGGCAGAGAAACATCAGGCTGCCGTAGAACAGGAGCAGAAGTAAATCTCTTCTTAAGTTCCTGAACCGCAGAGACTGCCTCAGGAGGCCAATTCACCACATCAGAACCCTTTTTGGTCAAATCAGTCAATGGTTTAACAATAACAGAGAAATTACCAATAAATTTACGATAAAAACTGGCAAAACCCAAGAATCTCTGAAGAGCCTTTAATGAAGTAGGTTGGACCCAATCAGAGATGGCCTGAACCTTGACCGGGTCCATTTCAATAACAGATGGGGACAAATGATTCCCAGAAATGAGATCCTCTGTAAGCCAAAAAGACACTTTGATCCCTTCACATACAGAGCATTCTCTCTCAAAATCTGGAACACAGTCCGAACATGTTTCACATGAGAGTCCCAGTCATTGGAAAAAATCAAGATATCATCCAAATAAACAATCAGAAATGTATCCACAAAATCCCTGAAAATGTCATTCATGAAGGACTGGAAGACAGAAGGAGCATTAGTGAGCCCAAAGGGCATCACTAGGTACTCAAAATGCCCCTCTGGGGTATTGAATGCCGTCTTCCATTCATCCCCGTGCTTAATGCGAATAAGGTTATACGCCCCCCTGAGGTCAAGCTTGGTAAACCAAGTAGCACTTTTCACCCTGGAAAACAGGTCAGAAATCAAGGGTAACGGATATTGATATTTCACAGTGATATTGTTCAAGAGACGATAATCAATACACGGCCTTAATGAACCATCCTTTTTGGCCACAAAGAAAAAACCGGCACCCAAGGTTGAAGAGGATGGTCTGATATGACCCTTCTCCAATGACTCCTTGATATAAGACTGCATAGCGTCATGTTCAGGTACAGACAAGTGAAAAAGGCGACCTTTAGGGAATTTACTACCAGGCACTAATTCAATAGCGCAGTCATAGCTCCTATGGGGGGGCAAGGATGCAGATTTACTTTCGCTAAACACATCAGAAAAATCAGTCAAAAAGTCAGGAACATCCTGAGCCTGGGGAGAGGCAGAAAAAACAGGAGTGTTGGCATTAACACATTGGCAGCCCCAACTGGTCACAGACACAGATTTCCAATCCAAAACAGGATTATGAGACTGTAACCAAGGGAAACCCAGTACAATAATGTCATGCAAATTATACAGCACCAAAAATTTGCAACTCTCCTGATGATCAGGTTCAACCCTCATTATCACCTGAGTAGAGAACTGAGGTTTATTCTCAGCCAAAGGGGTAGAATCAATCCCCAGTAGGGGAATAGACTTCCGTAGGGGTATCAAGGGAAACCCACAACGTTTAGCAAAATCAAAATCCATCAGGTTAATAGCTGCTCCCAAATCAACAAAAGCCTGAGCAGAAAATGTGGACAGGGAGCAAATCAGGGTAACAGTCAACAGAAATTTAGTCTGAACACTACCCAAGACAACTGAGCGTGCAAAACGTCTTCCCCGCTTAGGGCAGACTGAAATAGCATGAGAGGCGTCACCACAGTAGAAACATAACCCATTGCGTTTTCGAAACTCATGACGCTGTGCCCCAGAAGCCAATCTATCACACTGCATAGGTTCAGAAGCTGGTTCACAAGGCAACACTATTCCACACATACCTCTACGCTCACGCAAACGTCTGTCAATTTGAATCGCTAATGACATAGAATCATTGAGACCAGAGGGAGCAGGGAAACCCACCATAACATCCTTTACATTCTCTGACAGACCCTTCCGAAAAAGGGCTGCCAAAGCATCATCATTCCATTTGGTCAGGACTGCCCACTTTCGGAATTTCTGACAGTATAACTCAGCGTCCTCAAGCCCCTGATTTAATGCCAACAAGGTTTTTTCAGCTTGATCAGTGACATTAGGTTCATCGTACAATAACCCCAGAGCCAGAAAAAATGCATCAACATTACTCAAAACAGGATCCCCAGGTGTCAGGGAAAAAGTCCAATCCTGAGGATCGCCGCGCAGGAGAGAGATGACAATTTGAACCTGCTGTGCTGCGTTCCCTGAGGACTTAGGTTTTAAGGCAAAAAACAACTTACAGTTATTTTTGAAATTCAGAAATTTAGCTCGATCCCCTAAAAACAAATCTGGCATGGGAATCCTAGGTTCCACAACCGGCAACCCTGCAAGATAGGTAGCAATACTCCGAACTTCAGTGGCAAGCTGATCCACACGGCCAGACAACTGTGCAAACTCCATTGAGAGAAAAAAAAAATCCTCAGCACCCAGAGAAAAAGAGCGAAAAAAAAAATGCAACAAACAGAAAAAAAAAAAATCTCTGACAACTCTTTTTTTTTTTACACTATTTTTCCCTTCTGTGAGTACCATATAATTTTCAGTTAGGCCGGTGATACTGTTATGATTTGGTAGCTGAGGAGAGCAGGCAAAAACGGCAACACACCAGAGAGGTTGATATCTACTGGATTGCAGTACCCTGACTAACCACCACAACTAAAGGCAGCCGTGGAGCGTACCTACGTTGGTCCTAAACGCCTCGTCACAGCCTGAGAGGCTAACTACACCTAAAGATAGAAAGAGGAAAGCTATCTGCCCCGGAGCAGATCCCCAAAGAACATAGGAAGCCCCCAAACATGTAATGGCGGTTAGACAAGAAGAAATACAGACACAGACAGAAAATAGTATGAGCAAACGTTGGGGCCCAATCTTCCTAGAAATAAAAGGATAGGAAGGACACTTACTGCAATCCAAAAAACCCTAAAAAAATACCAACTCTACTAATTGCAAAAACACCTGAGATCACACGACCTCTACCACCTAAATTAGTTCTCTGGTGTAACAAAACTAAGCCGCAGCCACTGAAAAAACTGAAAAAGGCAAATGAACAAATAACAGTGGCTCAGATAAACTGAGAGGAGCACAAGCCCCCGGAGGGGACCTGGCTGACCTCCACAGAAGTGCAGGAAAAAATGCAAAAAGCAAGCACAAAAATAAAAGCAGAAAATATCTTATCTGTTAGCAGAAGATGCAGGCAAGACTCAGCAAGCTTCCAAGTGAACCAGGAACCAAAGTTGAGACAAGAACAATTGATCACCGGCAACCATGATGGGAGGGAACCTCCCTTATATAAGACCAGTCTGTAACTCCTGATTGCCAATCTTCACAATCTTCATTGAATGGTTCAGTACTGTTTGTAACCACCAGAGGTAGCTTCTGCTCAGAATTAATTTCTAACACATTCACAACAGCCTAGGTTCTCTGGGACAATGGTGAAAACTACGGGACCACCCTATACATTACTCGAGACTATATTGCACTGTTGTAGAAAGGAGGAACCTCGGAAACGTCAGGATGTGGTGTTCTGCATCTGTTTTATTTTGCACCAAATTTTTCAGCGACCGACTCAATGTCTGCAGCAAGTGTGGATTCAGCGACATTCACATTCAGCTCCTGACTCCAACAGTATGAAAAGTCAGACTTTACTGCGCAGAGACGATGCCGCTATCGCACCGGACTCCATGATGAGACGTTCATGGATCTAACCAGGACAAGTTTGTAAGAAAGTAAAGTAAGATGCAGCTCGGGGGACGAGACCTCCGTATTCAGACGATGAAGCCGTCACATTGGTGTCCTTTCACAAACAACCTATTAATCACTTTGATTTAACCCCTCGTCGTAGCGCTCGCCTCGCTCCCCCCCAGGAGAGATAAATCATTAGAGATGAATAATGTCCTATATAGCACCCAGGAAGGATCAATTAACAGTTCGTTAGGCTCCATTGCCTGCCAAGCTTTTCCTAAATCACCTTTTGTTTCAATGTCCTCTCGTAATTAAAACTCTGAATAGAATCCATCGCCCGGTCGCAGTTCGCTTTAAATGCCTTTTTATGGCTGCAGTTAACGGGAAAATGGTGTAATATTATCCTAGAAGAGGGGGCACGATGGCCGCAATGGAATCACGGCTTAGAAGACCCCCCAAAAATCACAGGTAAAGCCCAGAACCAAGATGTGGGATCTGAAAAGCCAATTATGCGACTGGTCGAGTGTTTGGTGATGAGGTTGGGCTCATGGTTGGGTTGGGCTCATGGTTGGGTGTTGGATGAAGTTGAGGTCAAGACTCTCTGCCGGAAAGTTCCTCCATATAAAACTCATTCATTATGGTCTCAATTTGTCCCCTGAGGTCCCTTTACTAAATTATTCCTCAAACTATAGGCTTGAAGTTGGTGATCCTCCAAAGAAGCATCTCTCTGATGGTCCAAAGTTCTCTGATGGTGGCTTTATACCACTTCTACAAACGCCTGGCATTGAGCATGTTGATCGTAGGCTTGTGTGTATCTTCTCGTTCTGTGCTTTATGTTTCCGTTATTGATGCTGAATCCAGAGGTAGAAATCTCCTCCATGCTCCTCATTACTCTCCAGTTCCATTTTGGGCTCCTATTTGGCCACCAGTACGAGGTACGAGCAATGGTAAGAAACGTTTTGGGATGACGAACCTACCTTATACATCCATTTATGGAGGTCATATGGTCGTACTCTCAAGTTCATGGACGACCTCTCTTTTTGGTGTGCGTTCTTCTGCCCATGCATTGTTGAGTTACTAATATGAGGTTATGGGTAACGTAACTGTGTGGAAATAAACCATCAGTATTGGAATACTTATTTTTTAAACCTTGGGAATGGTTATGACTTACTTTCCTGCAGACACATGATCATGGGAACGGGTGGGAGTTCATGTAGAAAAACAGGTCATTATTGGAGGTCATGGGTCTGCACGAACAAGCGTTTCCCATGACAATGATAATCAGGAACGATCGTTCTCCTATACTTCCAGCCCCTGCGGTTCTCATGCAGTTTTTATACTGTCGGTCTTACGCCGGCTAGTTTTTCATCTGTTTTTCTCAACAGAACATTGAGAGAAACAGGAAAAGTGTCTAGCCGGCCCACGACTATCAATATGAAAACTGCATGACAACCGAAGGGGCTGGAAATATAGGGGAATACTGGCTGTGAGACTAGAACAGGGCTCTAGATGCTGAGAAACAGGTTGTGGGGGGCTCTGCATCCTGCGAAACACATTTTGCGAAGCTCTGGATCCTGAGAAACAAGTTGTGCAGAGATCTGGATGCTGAGAAACACATTGTGAGGAGCTCTGGATCCTGAGAAACAGGCTGTGCGGAGCTCTGGATCCTGAGAAACAGGTTGTGAGGAGCTCTGCATCCTGAGAAACACATTGTGAGGAGCTCTGGATCCTGAGAAACAGGTTGTGCGGAGCTCTGCATCCTGAGAAACACATTGGGAGGAGCTCTGGATCCTAAGAAACAGGTTGTGCGGAGCTCTGCATCCTGAGAAACACATTGTGAGGAGCTCTGGATCCTGAGAAACACATTGTGAGGAGCTCTGGATGCTGAGAAACAGGTTGTGCAGAGCTCTGGATGCTGAGAAAAACATTGGATGCTGGATGCTGAGAAACAGGATATGCGGAGCTCTGGATGCTGAGAAACAGGTTGTGCGGAGCGCTGGATGCTGAGAAACATGTTATGCAGAGCTCTGGATGCTGAGAAACAGGTTGTGTGGGGCTCTGGATGCTGAGAAACAGGTTGTGCGGAGCTCTGGATGCTGAGAAACAGGTTGTGCGGAGCTCTGGTTGCTGAGAAACAGGTTGTGCGGGGCTCTGAATCCTGAGAAACAGGTTGTGCAGAGCTCTGGATGCTGAGAAACAGGTTGTGCAGAGCTCTGGATGCTGAGAAACAGGTTGTGCGGGGCTCTGAATCCTGAGAAACAGGTTGTGCAGAGCTCTGGATGCTGAGAAACAGGTTGTGCAGAGCTCTGGATGCTGAGAAACAGGTTGTGTGGGGCTCTGGATCCTGAGAAACAGGTTGTGCGGGGCTCTGGATCCTGAGAAACAGGTTGTGCGGGCTCTGATCCTGAGAAACAGGTTGTGCGGAGCTCTGGATCTGAGAAACAGGTTGTGCAGAGCTCTGGATGCTGAGAAACAGGTTGTGTGGGGCTCTGGATCCTGAGAAACAGGTTGTGCGGGGCTCTGGATGCTGAGAAACAGGTTGTGCGGAGCTCTGGATGCTGAGAAACAGGTTGTGAGGCTCTGGATGCTGAGAAACAGGTTGTGTGGAGCTCTGGATCCTGAGAAACAGGTTGTGCAGAGCTCTGGATGCTGAGAAACAGGTTGTGCGGAGCTCTGGATGCTGAGAAACAGGTTGTG
>JARQOD010011111.1:0-24685 GCA_033576555.1 Oophaga sylvatica
CCATTTTAGCGTCACTGTGCTGTGAACTCAGTTAGGGACAGAACGCTGTTCTGCTGACTTTGAGGGACAGTTAGACATTGCGATTTTGTGTACTGTGCTTTAGGCAGGCTAGTTTACCAACCGCTGTGTAAAGCTTCCTTTTGCCAGTGTTGTTTTAACAGCTCTGTGCAAGGTGTGTGTGAGAGTGCAGGTGACGCTGCAGTTTGCTCTGCATCCACCGCTGTTTGTAGGCATCTGCACGTGTCACTCACTGACTCTTTTTTTTATTTTATTTTGTGGAATTGGTGCAGCTCCATTATATTTGAAAAAAATCTAATCTATTAGTGTGACGCGCTTCCATCCGTATACAATACATTGGTTGCAAACACTATAGAAGTACAGAAAGGAGCCTTTCACAGATAGTGAACAGTTGTGTTTCAGTGTTCATTGCAGTCTGTGAGGTTTTGATTTTTTGAGTGCAGATCACGCTCCAGTTAGTTCTTCAACCACTGCTGGTTGTAGTCTGCTGAGCGTGTGTCACTGCCTCATCCTTCACATTTTTCTCTAATTGGTGCTACTCCATTATATTTGAAAAAAATCTAATCTATTAGTGTGACGCGCTTCCATCCGTATACAATACATTGGTTGCAAACACTATAGAAGTACACAAAGGGGCCTTTCACAGCTACTGAACAGTTGTCTGCAGTGTTCACTGTAGTCTGTGAGCTTTTCATTTTTTGAGTGCAGATTACGCTCCAGTTAGTTCTTCAACCACTGCTGGTTGTAGTCTGCTGAGCGTGTGTCACTGCCTCATCCTTCACATTTTTCTCTAATTGGTGCTGCTCCATTATATTTGAAAAAAATCTAATCTATTAGTGTGACGCGCTTCCATCCGTATACAATACATTGGTTGCAAACAATATAGAAGTACACAAAGGGGCCTATCACAGCTACTGAACAGTTGTCTGCAGTGTTCACTGTAGTCTGTGAGCTTTTCATTTTTTGAGTGCAGATTACGCTCCAGTTAGTTCTTCAACCACTGCTGGTTGTAGTCTGCTGAGCGTGTGTCACTGCCTCATCCTTCACATTTTTCTCTAATTGGTGCTGCTCCATTATATTTGAAAAAAATCTAATCTATTAGTGTGACGCGCTTCCATCTGTATACAATACATTGGTTGCAAACACTATAGAAGTACACAAAGGGGCCTTTCACAGCTACTGAACAGTTGTCTGCAGTGTTCACTGTAGTCTGTGAGCTTTTCATTTTTGAGTGCAGATTACGCTCCAGTTAGTTCTTCAACCACTGCTGGTTGTAGTCTGCTGAGCGTGTGTCACTGCCTCATCCTTCACATTTTTCTCTAATTGGTGCTGCTCCATTATATTTAAAAAAATCTAATCTATTAGTGTGACGCGCTTCCATCCGTATACAATACATTGGTTGCAAACACTATAGAAGTACACAAAGGGGCCTTTCACAGCTACTGAACAGTTTTCTGCAGTGTTCACTGCAGTCTCTGAGGAATAACCACACTTAGGCCTTATAACTTTTCTGACTTTCTTTATCAATCTACCAAGATGAAGAAGGCAGGGAGTAAGGCACGTGGTAGTGGCCGTGGAGTTTCAGCAGGGAGAGGACGTGGGGATTCTGTGGCTGCTGCCGCACCCAGTGACACAGCATCCACCAGTTTTCCCCGTGAGCGTTCCTTTATGCGCACTTTTGTAGGAGCTCAGCGTACCCCCCTGCTGCGGGAAGAACAAATTGAAGCCGTTGTTGGTTGGATGGCAGCCAATGCATCAACTTCAATTGCTTCCACCTCCTCTCAGGACCACAGCACTGTTGAACAACCATCTGTCTCTTCACCGCCTGCCAAATTGCCCAGGCAGTCAGAGAGCTCTGTAAAGGAGCCATCTGAGTCTCTGCTTCTGTTCTCAGAATCTGTTGGCTTGCAAACAGGGGCCCAGCCAAGCAGCATTCTGGAATGTGAAGAAGAGGCAGTATGCAGTGATGCGCAACAGCTGTGTCTCTCTGAATCTGAAGAGGCGGGTGAGCCAGTGCCGATGGTCAGCACACCGCAGAACGCATCTGATGATGATGAGACTCAGGTGCCAGTTTCTGTTGAGCATGGTGCTGGCCAGACCACCCAACAGCAGCAGGTGTTGGAAGAGGGTAGTGGAGATGATGAGGTCCAAGACCCAAAATGGCGTGAGGAACAGGAAGGTGGTGGTAGCAGCTCTGAGGAAGAGATTGCCCCAACGGTCCAAACAGTAGGGAGAGGTAGGCTGCAGACTCGGTTGCCTGTGTAGCCTCCAGTTTGGCACCCGTTCGTAGCAGTTCTCTTCCAACAGCCAAAACGGGCGCTCCCAGGACTTGCACTGCGTGGTCCTTTTTTGACACACTTGCAGATGATATTTGCTATGTCAAATGCAAGCTGTGTAATCAAAAAGTAAAAAGAGGTAAAAGTGTCAGTAACCTTAATACCACAAATATGTGGAAACATGTGCGGTCAAAGCACGTGGTTGAGTTCCAAAGACACACTGGAGATGTAGGCCAACCTACAGCAGCACCTACATCTTCAGCTCATGTTGCAGCCTCTTCCTCCAGCTCACACACAGCTGGTTCGGCTTCCTCACAGGATCGCCATGGAAGAACCTCTGTCACTGTTGTCCAGAGACCCAGTGTTATTCCACCCACAGCTGCAAGTTCCCTGTCATCCTCACACTCCCAGGCCACAAAACAGCCATCGGTAGCACAGGCATGGGATAAAAGACGGCCATACTCGGCAAACTATCCACGAGCACAGGCTCTGAATGCTGGCATTGCAAAACTCCTGTCCCTTGAAATGCTGTCATTCAGGCTGGTGGAGACTGACAGTTTCCGTAACTTAATGGCATTGGCAGTCCCACAATACAATGTGCCCAGCCGATTTTATTTCAGCAGGCAAGCCGTCCCCGGTCTGCAAAAGCATGTTGAGGGAAAAATTAAACATGCGCTACTAAACGCCGTCAGTAGCAAGGTCCACCTGACCACCGATGCGTGGACCAGTACCCATGGCCAGGGACGATACCTTTCCCTCACTGCCCATTGGGTCAATGTTGTGGAGCCGGGTACAGATCTTGCGAGTGGCGCTGTACGTGTTCTGCCAACTCCAAGGATTGCAGGAATCAAGTCTGTCCACATTGACTCCTCCTCCTACTCCAGTTCCTCAGAATCATTGCTGCAGGAGCCGTCACGGTCTACCTCCACATGGACCCGTGAACGCTTACCTGATGTGAACGCTTACCTGATGCGACTGATATGAGCACAGCCGTGGCCAAACGTCAACAGGCCATCCTGAAATTAATTTCCATGGGGAATCGAAGCCACACAGCGCAGAAGCTCTGGAATGCCATCAAGCAGGAGAGCGACGTGTGGTTTTTGCCAGCGAATCTCCAGCCAGGCTTGGTAGTGTGTGACAATGGCCGAAATCTGGTGGCAGCTCTGGGCCTTGGCAACCTCACTCACATACCATGTCTGGCACATGTGCTCAACTTGGTCGTGCAGAGTTTTTTGAGGGACTATCCGGATCTTGATGCACTGCTGCACAAGGTCCGCCTAGAGTGCGCTCACTTGCGACGTTCCAGCATGGCCAGATCGCGCATTGCAGCTCTGCAACGCAGATTTCGCCTTCCTGAACATCGCATCATATGTGACGTACCCACCAGGTGGAATTCCACGTTACATATGTTGGAGCGGTTGTGTGAGCAGCAGCCAGCAGTAATGGAGTATCAGCTGCATCAGGCGCAATCAACTCGCAATTTGCGCCGTTCACACTTCACCACTACTGAGTGGGCCTCTATGAAGGACATCTGCCACGTTTTGCGTGCGTTTGATGAGTCAACGCGGATGGCGAGTGCAGATGATGCACTAGTCAGCCTGACTGTCCCCCTTATCTGCCTGCTTCAAAAAACACTGCAAGCACTAAGGGATGAGGTTTTGGAAGAGGTGGAGGATGAGGAGTCACAAATTCCATCACCTTCTGGACAGTCAGCGCAACGTGGTTCCTCACAAAGGGCTGGGCAGGGCTCACTTTGTGAGGAGGATGAAGAGGAGTCAATGGAGGAGGAAGACATCGCTCCAGAGGGAGGTACACAACGCTCTAGTCAGTATGTAGAGCGAGGGTGGGGTGATGCAGAGCAGGCAGAGATGACGCCTCTTGCAGGGGACAGCGTTTCTTGGCCAGTTGGGAGTCTGCAGCACATGGTTGATTTCATGCTGCAGTGCCTGAGAAACGACCGCCGCATCGCCCACATTCTCACCACGTCTGATTATTGCGTGTACACCCTCCTAGACCCTCGCTACCGGGACAACTTACAAAGCCTCATCACACCGTTGAACCGGGATCGTAAAATGCGGGAGTACCAAGACACACTGGTGCAATCCATAATGTTCTCCATTCCAGCCGAGAGCACTGCTGCTGCTACTGCTTTACAAAGCAGCTCTGTGCATCGAGGCAGTGGAGACAGCTCTGCAACAAGAGGGAGCAGAAGCAGCGCCTCTGCACAGGGCAAGACCAGTATGTTCCAAATGTGGTGAAGTTTTGTGGCAGCGCCACAAATGTCTACACCATCCGAGACGGCTCCAGTCAGCAGGAGGCAACGTTTCCGTAAGATGGTGACAGACTACATGTCTTTCCCTCTCAGTGTACTCCCAGATGGCTCTTCCCCGTTCAAGTTTTGGGTCTCTAAGCTGGATACATGGCCAGAGCTTAGCCAGTATGCATTGGAGGTGCTGGCTTGCCCTGCTGCCAGTGTATTATCGGAGCGCGTCTTTAGTGCTGCAGGTGGTGTACTAACAGACCGTCGCATGCGACTATCCTCCGATAATGTAGACCGGCTTACTTTTCTGAAAATGAACAAGGCATGGATCTCGCCAGAATTTGTCTGTCCGTTTTCAGATTAAATAACTGGTTCACAACGTTATCCATGTCTCCTGTTATGTTCATCTTTCTACCACCTGAACTCTACTCCCTGGGCTACAACACTGCCAGTTGCTGCTCAGAAGTGTCGTGTCCACAGACCAATACACAAGCTATAGTGTTAGTGGGGTTCAGTAACGCCAGCTGTTCCCCTGCTGTGTGTCCGGCAAGAAGTCTCCTGTTCCCTACACATGCACAGAAAAACCCATGTCGAACATGCTCCAAATAGGGAAGAGCCGTCACCCTGATTGTTATGCTTAAAACAGGAAATTGTGAAGTTTTCCAGGCCTAGAATGATAAATTTTTATGACAAATATGGACAAATAATAATTTGTCATCACAGCGCATATCTGCACATGTCTATTAGAAATGGTAACAAAAACTAAAACATAGTCTTCACTTTTTGAAATTAACGCATAAAAGTACATTTCATACTTATCAATTAATGCTTTTTAAGGAACTTTATCTGTACAGTCATGGCCAAAAGTTTTGAGAATGACACAAATATTCATTTTTACAAAGTCTACTGCTTCACTTTTTCTAATGGCAATTTGCATATACTCCAGAATGTTATAAAGAGTGATCAGCTTAACAGCAATTACTTGCAATGTCAATATTTGGCTAGAAAATAAACTTTATCCCCCAAAACACATTTCAACATCATTGCAGCCCTGCCTTAAAAGGACCAGCTAACCTCTTTTCAGTGATTGCTCCATTAACACAGGTGTGGGTGTTGATGAGGACATGGCTGGAGATCAATCTGTCATGATTAAGTAAGAATGACACCACTGGACACTTTAAAAGGAGGCTGGTGCTTGGCATCATTGTTTCTCTTCTGTTAGCCATGGTTATCTCTAAAGAAACACGTGCAGTCATCATTGCAATGCACAAAAATGGCCTAACAGGGAAGAGTATCGCAGCTAGAAAGATTGGAAAGATTGCACCTCAGTCAATAATCTATCGCATCATCAAGAACTTCAAGGAGTGAGGTTCCATTGTTGCCAAAAAGGCTTCAGGGCGCCCAAGAAAGACCAGTAAGCACCAGGACCGTCTCTTAAAAGTGTTTCAGCTGCGGGATCAGGCTACCAGCAGTGCAGAGCTTGCTCAGGAATGGCAGCAGGCAGGTGTGAGTGCATCTGCACGCACTGTGAGGCGGAGACTCTTGGAGCAAGGCCTGGTCTCAAGGAGGGCAGCAAAGAAGCCACTTCTCTCCAGAAAAAACATCATGGACAGACTGATATTCTGCAAAAAGTACAGGCAGTGGACTGCTGAGGACTGGGGTAAAGTTATTTTCTCTGATGAATCCCCTTTTCGATTGTTTTGGACATCAGGAAAACGCCTCATTCGGAGAAGACAAGGTGAGCGCTACCACCAGTCTTGTCTCATGCTAACTGTTAAGCATCCTGAAACCATTCATGTGTGGGGTTGCTTCTCAGCCAAGGGAATCGGCTCTCTCACAGTCTTGCCTAAAGACACAGCCATGAATAAAGAATGGTACCAGAATGTCCTCCAAGAGCAACTTCTCCCAACCCTCCAAGAGCAGTTTGGCGATCAGCAATGCCTTTTCCAGCATGATGGAGCACCTTGCCATAAAGCAAAGGTGATAACTAAATGGGTCAGGGATCATAACATAGAGATTTTGGGTCCATGGCCTGGAAACTCCCCAGATCATAATCCCATTGAGAACTTGTGGTCAATCATCAAGAGATAGGTGGACAAACAAAAACCTAAAAATTCTGACAAAATGAAAGCATTGATTGTGCAAGAATGGACTGCTATCAGTCAGGATTTGGTCTAGAAGTTGATTGAGAGCATGCCAGGGAGAATTGCAGAGGTCCTGAAGAAGAAGGGTCAACACTGCAAATATTGACTTGCTGCATTAACTCATTCTAACTGTCAATATAAGCTTTTGTTACTCATATGTTTGCAATTATATTTCTGTCTGTGATAAAAACATCTGTCAAACACACACATAAAAACCAGAGGGCAGCAGATCATGTGAAAATATAATATTTGTGTCATTCTCAAAACTTTTGGCCATGACTGTACCTGTAAGATAATGCAGTCAATGGATGTACGAATCATAAAATCCTCATCATCACGAGTTTTATTTATGACAGACATTATAAAATACACATACTGATGCCAACTGTAACTTCACACACCATATATGAAATGGCCAGCATCTAAACCTGGTAATAATGTGCAATAATAAATTATTACATCTAGAAAGTGCATCATGCATACTGACAATAGGTAGTTATACCTGCAAGTGCTATTGAAACAACCACAACAGATATAAATTAATAATGGTATATAGGTATCACAGTGCATAGTTACTCATGGACAATGTCGATGTAATACTGTACCTCAATAAAGTCAGCGTCAACCATTATGCTTGTTAGTCTTGTAGATTGTTAAAGAGGGAACGGTCTTTTTTTGTTGGTCATAGGTGGAGTATTAGACAGTAAATGATTACTGCTGTCGTATTTTTGGCGTCCCTAGGGCGCAATAACGCTGCGTAAAGTCACATTTTATAGAGTCATCTAATTGACACACGCTACCCTACCCTACGCGTGATAGTAGGAAGGTAGTGTTGACGGATAAAGCCTTGTGCAACCAGACATGCTTTTACCCTCTTCAACACTGTACAAGCAAAAAATGCATGATTGCAGCCGCAGACTTTATTGACGTACAGTATAACATCGCCATTACCCATCAGAGGCTGTCCACTGTCTGATACAGACATAGAATATACCTTTGCTATCCGTAGCCTTTGTTTCACCTACACTTGCAGGCACACATTTAAATTGTGACAATGCATTATGTTTTTTTAAATGGTTATTTTTTATCGTACATTATTGTGTCATCACATTGATGAGTCCATGCTGGACATGTCATACATGCTGTACAAAGTAACGATTTTATTAACTTAAATAATTGAAATGTCTGTGACTGTCACATCTAAATTGCAATGATGATGATGATGAGTGACTATTACAAAATCCATTGTCTTCACTATGTTATGGTTTAACATAGCGTTCCTTAAGCATTATTCATAAATACAAAAATGGACTTTTATTCTTAAATTTACAACACTATATTTTGTAACCAATTTTTTGGGTGGTGTGTTGTTCCATTTCTTGTTGGCATGTGCATATATGCGTTTATATTTGCAGTGTCTTTATTTTTATTCTTGAAGTTAGGAAACATGTGTATCTTCGTACCGTGTTAGCCAGTAGATAGAAAATATTTAGACTTGAGAGTCCGCAGTGGTTGATACCTTTTAATGGATAACTGAAAAGATGGTAACAAATTGCAAGCTTTCGAGGCTACTCACGTCTCTTCATCAGGCAAAGACTAAAACAAAAAATGAAGCATCACATATTTCTATACACAACAGGACACAGGAATAGTGCAATAGGTAAGACAAGTAAGTGACGTGTAGCAGAACTGTCATTATCACAGAGGGATGAACATAAATATTGGAACAGTTCCTAGATAAGGATAGAAAGTTTTATTGCCCTCTGATTGGGGTCTGGTTTTGTGTTTTCATGCCCCTGGAAGGGCAGAGACGCAGATTCCTTAATTGATATAGAATGACATAAATCCGTGTGATCTATTCATTCCATCACTAACAGTGTCAAAGGTCATGATGAGCTTATATTCTGAAACCTTTGTATCTTTCTCATATTTGAAGTTATATTTTAATACCAGTAATTCCATATCCATCATGCTATGACCGGGCATACAAAAGTGTTTTGCCACAGGTAAATCCATTATTTTTTCTCTTATTGTGTGGCGCTGATAATTCATCCTTGTTCTCATTTTTTGGCCGGTCTCCCTCACTTGTCCCTCCCTCACTTGTCTTACCTATTCCTGTGTCCTGTTGTGTGTAGAAATATGTGATTCTTCATTTTTTGTTTTAGTCTTAGCCTGATGAAGAGACCTGAGTAGTCTCGAAAGCTTGGAATTTGTTACCATATTTTCAGTTAGCCATTAAACGGTATCAACCACAGAGGACTCTCAAGTATAAATATTTTTCTATTCTTGGAATTGAAATTCATCATTTTATTGTCCTAGTAAAACTTCATTTATTCTTGTTTGAAGTACATACATTTGCAATGGCCACGTAACAAGGCAATAACTCAATATTTTATGCCTACACCCTCCTTGACCCTGGGCTGCAACACCGCCAGTTGCTGCTCAGAAGTGTTAGATGCACAGATGAAAACAATCGCTGATGTGTTTGTGGGGTTCAGTAACGCCTGCTGTTCCCCTGCTGTGTGTCTGGCAAAAATTACTGCTCCTAACTACAAATTCAACTTCAAACATCTCATACTAGGCCTCTGCCTACACCTCCTTGACCCTGGGCTTCAACACCGCCAGTTGCTGCTCAGAAGTGTTAGATGCACAGATGAAAACAATCGCTGATGTGTTTGTGGGGTTCAGTAACGCCTGCTGTTCCCCTGCTGTGTGTCCGGCAAAAATTACTGCTAGCTACCTAATCATGGTGAAAAAAACATGACATGTCAAAGTGTCTAGTGCTACACATAGATATGAGGCTACACCCTGATTTCTAAGCTGTAAACATTTGAAACGTCAACTTTAAAACCATAAAATGATTAGCCTTTGTCAAAAATCTGTAACAAAATAATTGTGACATATTATTACAGATATGCACATGTCGAAAAAAAATGCAAACACAAAAGCCTACTTATGCTATAGGATACTGATGGTCAACCTTGTCTGTCCATAGCTTAGACAAATCCAACTCACATCATGACTCAAATGCTGCAATGTTGGAAGTGCATAATGTGGGTTGAACTTTGACAACTGCTGCAGTGCGAAGGTTATACTTCAGTGTTCTTGCCTTTTAAATAAAAGCATACAAGTAAATATAATAATCCAATGTTGATTAAGGGACGTGATGTACACCTGTAATATTGTGCAAACAATGCATGTAGGAATAGTCCTCTTCAACATTACTTATATTTGTGTCATTTTAAAAAATACATATTTAATTAGAAAGTTAACAGCCCATATCATAAAGGTCCTTCATGTAAACATGATAATCGCTAACAAAAATCATGCATTACCTTGGTAAAGTCAATAGTGCATAGTCACAATAGAAAAATATATACCTGTAAGTGGTGCTGAAAGAACGACAACTGATAGAATAGGTGAATGATATCTATTTATCAGACTGAATAGCGACACCTGTACAATGTCGATATAATACTGTACCTTAACAAAACAGCTGTGTCACACCTCACACTTGTTTTTCTTGTAGCTTGTTATGTAATAGGGCACATGCGTGTATGTTTCATCATAGGTGCATGTTTACTGAGTAAAGCAGTCATGACAACGCCTTTGTGTTGTCGGTACGCTTGCGATGATGAACGATGCGCACCGTGAATGTTAGTCTGCGTCATAAGACGTACAGACGCTCCAATACCCAACGCGTCACAGCAGGAAGCCAGTCTGTGCGTCCAAACAAAGGCGCAACCATACATGCACGTAACCTTTTATAAAGCTATATAAAAAAAAGGATGTAGTAGTAACGCACACTTTATTGAGGTACAGTATTACATCGCCATTCACCATCTGTGGCTATGCAGTCTCATCTATATATACCTTATCTATCTGTTGTCATGCTTGCCAGTCCACAGTCAGGCATAAATATCTGTTTTCACTCTGCACTATGCACTTTTTAAATTTTTTGTTTGTTAATATAAATGATTGGCACATATTATCAGTATTACATGATGGAAATTTTAGATATTTTTAAAAATTTTTAGTGATATTATTCACCAAATGTAAAGTTTTATGAATGTCAAAGATAACTTGTAATGCTGATTATGTTTTTAAGTCAGCCATTCATTGTCTACACAATAAAAATGGTGTACATACTGTTACTTAGCCATCATTAATGGATTCTGATATGTACTTGTATGCTTTTATTTTAAACCATATAGCAGATTATTTAACCTATTTTAATTGTGGTTTGCATTGCTTTTCAACATGTTAATGTATGCGTTTATGTTTATAAATTATTAATTTACATATATTTTTTTAAGTAAAATCATCATCTTATGGTACTAAAGGTTATATTTCTCTTGTTTGGAGTATAGACATTTTTAATTGACACGTAACAAGGAAAATACTTGATATAGTATTTAAACATCCTCCTTGACCCTGGGCTCCAACACCGCCAGTTGTTGCTCGGAAGTGCTGTTAGAACAGTCAACACTTGCTCCTGTGTTACTGGGGTTCAGTAATGTCAGCTGTTCCCCTGCTGTGTGTACGGCAAAAAGTCCTGCTGCCTCCACCATGTTTCTCTTCTCATCCCTGGGCTCCAACACGCCAGTTGTTGCTCGGAAGTGCTGTTAGCACAGTCAACACTTGCTCCTGTGTTACTGGGGTTCAGTAATGTCAGCTGTTCCCCTGCTGTGTGAACGGCAAAAAGTCCTGCTGCCTCCACCCTGTTCTCTTCTCATCCTGGGCTCCAACACCGCCAGTTGTTGCTCGGAAGTGCTGTTAGCACAGTCAACACTTGCTCCTGTGTTACTGGGGTTCAGTAATGTCAGCTGTTCCCCTGCTGTGTGTACGGCAAAAAGTCCTGCTGCCTCCACCATGTTCTCTTCTCATCCCTGGCTACAACACCGCCAGTTGTTGCTCGGAAGTGCTGTTAGCACAGTCAACACTTGCTCCTGTGTTACTGGGGTTCAGTAATGTCAGCTGTTCCCCTGCTGTGTGTACGGCAAAAAGTCCTGCTGCCTCCACCATGTTCTCTTCTCATCCCTGGGCTACAACACCGCCAGTTGTTGCTCGGAAGTGCTGTTAGCACAGTCAACACTTGCTCCTGTGTTACTGGGGTTGAGTAATGTCAGCTGTTCCCCTGCTGTGTGAACGGCAAAAAGTCCTGCTGCCTCCACCATGTTCTCTTCTCATCCCTGTGCTACAACACCGCCAGTTGTTGCTCGAAGTGCTGTTAGCACAGTCAACACTTGCTCCTGTGTTACTGGGGTCAGTAATGTCAGCTGTTCCCCTGCTGGTGTACGGCAAAAAGTCCTGCTGCCTCCACCATGTTCTCTTCTCATCCCTGGGCTCCAACACCGCCAGTTGTTGCTCGGAAGTGCTGTTAGCACAGTCAACACTTGCTCCTGTTTACTGGGTTCAGTAATGTCAGCTGTTCCCCTGCTGTGTGTACGGCAAAAAGTCCTGCTGCCTCCACCATGTTCCTTCTCATCCCTGGGCTCCAACACCGCCAGTTGTTGCTCGGAAGTGCTGTTAGCACAGTCAACACTTGCTCCTATGTTACTGGGGTTCAGTAATGTCAGCTGTTCCCCTGCTGTGTGAACGGCAAAAAGTCCTGCTGCCTCCACCATGTTCTCTTCTCATCCCTGGGCCCCAAAACACCGCCAGTTGTTGCTCGGAAGTGCTGTTAGCACAGTCAACACTTGCTCCTGTGTTACTGGGGTTCAGTAATGTCAGCTGTTACCCTGCTGTGTGAACGGCTAAAAGTCCTGCTGCCTCCACCATGTTCTCTTCTCATCCCTGGGCTCCAACACCACCAGTTGTTGCTCGGAAGTGCTGTTAGCACAGTTAACACTTGCTCCTGTGTTACTGGGGTTCAGTAATGTCAGCTGTTCCCCTGCTGTGTGAACGGCAAAAAGCCCTGCTGCCTCCACCATGTTCTCTTCTCATCCCTGGGCTACAACACCGCCAGTTGTTGCTCGAAAGTGCTGTTAGCACAGTCAACACTTGCTCCTGTGTTACTGGGGTTCAGTAATGTCAGCTGTTCCCCTGCTGTGTGAACGGCAAAAAGTCCTCGCCTCCCCCATGTTCTCTTCTCATCCCTAGGCTACAACACTGCCAGTTGTTGCTCGGAAGTGCTGTTAGCACAGTCAACACTTGCTCCTGTGTTACTGGGGTTCAGTAATGTCAGCTGTTCCCCTGCTGTTGTACGGCAAAAAGTCCTGCTGCCTCCACCATGTTCTCTTCTCATCCCTGGGCTCCAACACCGCCAGTTGTTGCTCGGAAGTGCTGTTAGCACAGTCAACACTTGCTCCTGTTGTTACTGGGTTCAGTAATGTCAGCTGTTCCCCTGCTGTGTGAACGGCAAAAAGTCATGCTGCCTCCACCCTGTTGTCTTCTCATCCCTGGGCTTCAACACCGCCAGTTGTTGCTCGGAAGTGTCATTGGCACGGGTACTCACTCCTGCCCAGACTGGTTACAGCACGCCATCTGTTTCCTGTCAGTGTAAACGTCACTTAGCCTCCAATAAGTTGTCCTGTCGTGTTGCGTTCGGGTTAGCCGACTCTATGGTGCTTGGAGTTTAGGTGCTTCCTATGTGTGCTGCGGGATATGCAAATAAAGGATGTTTCCGTTGTGACAATAGGACAATCACCCACTGTAGTACTGTGGGATTCGGTAACTGCGGCCGGCTCGCAGCCTGTCAACTTAAATTTCCATGGGTACCTTCTGCTACCCGTCCGGGTTCCAGTACCGTCACTGGTTCTCCGCAGTGCCTTTGGCCTAGGTGCCTCCATCTCGGTATCCGAGTTCCAGCAACGTCTGCTGGTCCTTGGTAGTGCTTTTGGGCACAGGAACCTCCTGCTAGTAACCGTGTCCCAGTAACGTCAGCTGGTCCTCGTTGTGCCATTGGCTCTTTTTCCTTCTGCTGCCCCTCCGGGTTCCAGCACAGTCAGCTGGTCCTCGTTACTTGCATTGGCTCTTGTACCTTCTGCTACATTTACAAATTGAAGATTTTTTCAATGCTTTTTTTGGGTAATCACTCTGGATCTCCAACAATGAAGACGACGACCCTGATGACCACCCCGAAGAAGATGACGACCACAAAGGACGACGAGCATCAAGCCAACCACCTAAACACCATCACAAAGAAGAAATAAAAGATTACCAAACAGGACTAAGAAGGTTAAGACAAACTACAAGATACAGAACAAGAGACTTAAGAACAATAAGCAAAGATCAAAAAGCAAAGAACATGAAGTATAAGACCAAAATGAAGAGCAAAATATATGCTCTAAATTATAAGCAGAAGAAGACTAAGCAGTGTATGGGGTGATCCGTCCTCGTCGTGTGCCCCGGGAAAATGCCTGCTGCTGCAGGCTAAACGAAACACGGACAAATACTGTTGTAATTTAAATCTTTTGTGACAGCAAGAACGGAAGGATGAAAAATTCATACTTTGACAGATTACAAGTACAGGATTCTCTGTCACAAATAAGAATATGATGAAAAGATAAGTACAATATAATAAGAATAATAGTTTAATAAAAGAATATGAGTAATGTTAACAAAAAGATGAATAGCAAGAAGGTTAAGAAAGATAAAGAGGGAAGAGAAGAATAATTTGATGAAAAAGATGATGCTGCTGAAGATTATGAAGGAGAAAGTGTGTCAAAAGTTAAAAAGGTGAAGAGCATGAAGTTGTGAATATAACATATTTGCCAAAATAGAAAAAACGTTAACAACATTTTCAATTTTTCTCGTCAATCCGAACATCTTAAAAAAAAAAATATTTTATGCTATCCATTTGATTGGGTAAACATCTATGCCTTTAATGTCTCCTCAACCTTCCCAAACATTCTACATTACTCTTTGTTGTTTTCCTTCATGTACAATTAACCAACAATGCAAGAATGCGTTTTTTTTTAATTCCGATATTTTGTTCCCATAGACTTACATTGGATTCCGGTATCGGTATCGGGTATCGCCATATTTTTTGGGTATCGGCGAACCATTCCGATTCCGATACTTTGGATATCGGAAAGTATCGCTCAACTCTACTCCTGAGTACAGAAGCCTGGAAATAGCGGAGGCCTGCGGCTTACAAGTGGGGTGGAATCAGTTCATTGCAACAGTCAAACTTTTGCTAAACAGTCCAAGTTCATCAGGTGGATACAGTTGGATAAGGCACAGCAATCAGACTTCCTTCTTCTTTAGTACAACTTCTCTTCTGTTCTGCTACAATATTCATTCTGGACTACCCACAAGGCTGGTAACTCCATTAGCCTTAGAGATTCGGTTGTTCTCTTCCTCAGCATTCACACGGAACCGACCACTTGCCCCCATTAACTTCATATGCACCGACCTTGTGATGTCGAAGACCAGACCATCTCCACGGTAACCTGTCCAAAGCCCTAATTTCCAGACATTGTTGGAATGTCAATCAGGGAACTTTAGCCATTCCTGTCTGCATGGTACCATGTTCTATGTCCTATGCTGTACCCATATCCTATCCTATTGTCCTATATTCAATTATGTTCAAACACTTTATATACTGCAGATCACTATCTTATATTATATCACATACATTAGAAACAATTTACTACCACAAATAACGGTATTCACATAGTGCGTTTGTTGTCTTCAGGGCAAGAACAGGGTAAGAACAGTCCCGCATCCCTACATTCCACCCTGTTTAAGCATGGTTTTCCTCAACCATCGGCACCTGGAAGATAACACACAGCATGCAACTATCACATAAAACGGAGAGAGAGGGATGGGAGCTTTCGTCGTATCCACATAGAAACCACTCTGGGCTGGTACAATCAATGCACAGGTGGGTGCGTGTTCCGTGGTGACACAGCATGAATCCACAAGAAGAAGTGAAAATTCCGCACACCAACCTTCTAAAATAATAAACTTATTCGGCTAATAAATGCATTCTTTTTTCACTATCAGTGGAGTGGGTTCTCATGTGTCTTTTTTAGACATTTCCCTTACAGGTGATAGTGTTACCAACAAGGTTCACACTTGTATTTTAGGAAGGACAACCGCAGGCAATTCCTTATTGCTATCTTCTTCGTGTCACCCCAGCATACATTAAATCTATCCCTTTTTGGGAATTAATAGAGTTAAACATTTATGTTCCAATAATATCTTTTTTTCCGTGAAAGCCGAATTATTACCACCCGTTTATAGACAGAGGATATAATCATCATGATATTAATCAGGCGTTCCATAAAGTTTTAAAACACAGAGATTTTTCAAGTCTGCAAAAAAACAGATGGATTCCAATGATTCACTTATTACTTCTCGACTCCTTTTCAGTCCCCAATTTAACCAGATAAGGGAAATTTGTGAAGAAAATATTTACTTGTTGTCAACCAAGACGATAAATTGAGACACATTATTAAGCTGGTTGCCGCTTTGTTGCTCGCAGGGGCACCAGTTTGTCAAATTATTTATCACCCATCTTTTAAGTTCCTCCCAAAATTCCAAGTCATGGCTTTCTGTGACTGGGTTTTCACAAATGTGCTGGTTCCAGGTGTAATGTCTGTGTATATGCCATTGGATAAAAACTAAATTTATTTTTTCTTAAGGTTTTTCTCAGTCTATTGCTTCTTTATGAATTGTGACAGCCAATTTGTTGTCTATTGCATTTGTTGTAACGATGTGTAAAATACAGTAAATCGGCTGACACAATACGTAGATCAAAAAGAAGTAGCTGGACATATAAAAAATATTGAAACAAAAATGCGGCTTACACTGGAGCAGCGAAACATTTTATACAGAGTCATCAGAGTACCCAGTCCAGAGCCTCTCATCTTAGCCAAATCAGATCTCTCCTACTTTGCACTGACGAGGACCAACAGTCCGAAACACCCATGTCTGCAAATGGAGATTCTGATTTGGCTTTTATCCAAGTCATATTACAAGACTCGTTAAAGGGTGATTGTGACTTGTAGGATCGCCAACTTTCCAATAGGTGGCCGCTATAGAGTACAAGTCCTCTTTGTTTGAAGAGCAATTTGCATACAGAGTAATATGGACACTTTTGCCTTTTAAGGTCTAGAAAAAAGTTAATACTCCGGTATGGGGTGAGAAGACAAAAATTACTTCATATGCGAGAAGCGTTTGGATTTTGAAGCTCGACACCAAGTTCCCTGGTGGTATGAATTTTAGAAATGATCAGTATTACATTTTATTGATAAGTATCTGATGGTTGTCTCATGTCTATTTTTTTTTTTTCCTTTCTTTTTTCCTTTAGTGTTGCCACTTTTTAACGATTTTGCAATTATTTTGAGCGATACGCTCGATATCTAAAAATACTTCGGAATGGTACGCCATATCACTAAATATCTCATATCCGATTACGTACCGGAAGTCCCATTTAATCTATGGGAACAAAATACGCAACTAAAAAAAAACCTTTATTTTTCCCTTTTAAACACAAAATATACACACTAGAATACATATAATTATATAAATATATATATATATATATACATGTCCATTGTGACATATATATATCATATATTTAATTTATACACTTCTACATAGTAAAAAGACTCTGATTCATTGCCCGGTAAAGCCGTGACATACCCCATAGAATCACGGGCTCGGTGCCGAGTACCCCAAAAACCTCTGGCCTGTGCGACTCAACTTGGGCGTCAAGAACAGGATTTGTAGCCGCTAAACGAGTCCTGTGTGCCGAATTGAACTGGTTTTGTGCTTGGAATTGCTAAAAACATCAGAGAATGTACGTATTTGCCATTTTTTTTTCCCCTATTCCTGCGTCACGACGAGGCCTGGTGAAGAAAAGGCGTGCTCTTCGTGGTGACATACTCATGGCGCGAAAACGATGGCCACCACTCAAAAATTTCTGCAATGTAAACGGCCCCACGCTCTTCAGTTCCGCCTCCTCATCCTCCTCATTGGCGGAAACTAACACAAGGCCCCCCCCACAAAAGGGCCCCTCCAGATGCTAATGACACGGGGCTTGGCAGAGATGGCTAATTGACACGACAAAGGGGAAGGGATGGAGCACAGAGCTCCCCCCCACGGAAGCGACCCATCCCACGGAACCACCGTTGGCCCCGCCGGAAACCCCCTACCTGCAAGACGGAGGATCCCAAGGCCTGGCCCAGCACCGGGGGAGGTCGCCAGGATGGAAGCCACTGGCGTGCCCTAAAACTAAACTTGGGGGCGCCAATCCCTCTTACCTAAGTGTCTGAACCGGAAGGTGAGGCCCCGTTCTAGTAGAGGAGTCCGCGGGCATCCCAGCCCTTGCAAGTGCCGGGTTTTACTTTCGCAGTGGAGGCACCCTTCCTGCAAAAAACTCTGACCGCAGCACCCCAATCCCGCTTCTGCCCCCGTCCTGAGACAGAAGAAGCACACCCCCTCATGGAGGGCCCGCAGGCACCAGAGCCTCCTGCCTGACCGAGCCCCGACGTCACTGCCAGAGCCGGCTCTTCCCCGCAGGGTGACGCCGCCGGACTGGGGGGCCCAGGAGACGCCGCAAACCGGGCATCGTAAGCTGGCATTTGATGGTGGAGACATGGAGCAGTGGGGGGGGAGAATTACAACCGGCGTCGGGGAAGATGGAGACGTTGGGGCGGAACAAGCGCAAAGGGAGCACGAGAATCCAAAAGCTTCGGCAACCAACTGGAAAAAGGACCGGCAGATAAGGACCGGATGAAAAAGATAAAGGAACCCTTGGGACCCGGGCGCCGTAAGGGTGCAGTACGGACTTTAAATTGAAAGGGGTTGGGGCTTCATCCAGGAGCCTGGACTTTATTTAGAAGTCTTTTGTCCCGCGGGACGTGGAGACCACCTCCCGAAGGACACCCGGGAGGGACCTGTTGCCAGGGGGGACGGGGTGACTTAACAACCCGACACTGGGGTTACAATGGTGGACCCCAAATGTTACCAGTGCGACCCCTACTCCCCAAGTGTCAGGAACCTGTAGCCCTCGGACCTTCACCTCCCACACCAGGCCTCTGCCAAGTGCCCACCCCTGCCCCTAAATCTCCACAGCCTCCCTCAGTGGCTCCTCAGCACCCACTAGGACAAATAATTCGGCCCGTACCCGGCGCCGTTAGGCCCCCTGGGTTCGTCATCCGTGCATAGGGCTCCCCGACCCGAGGGAGATAAGAGGTGGCCACACAGACCAGATAGCGGGTCACGCTTGACTGTACAGGCCACACGACGTCATCGCCTGGGGTCCGGGTGCTCGGATGTTTGGCAAGCATCAGAACAGTACCAGGCGTACCGGAACACCCCTGCCAAAGAATTAAAAAAAACCCGGACAGGGTCCCTTATGAAAATAGTTAAATTGTTGATGTACCCGGACGGTGATGTTCATAAAAAATTTTTTTAATTTAATAAAAAAACAACACAGTTTTCATTATTTTTATTACATCTCATCCTGCGACGCCATCATCTCCTGTAAAAAAAATGAAAAAAAAAAACACAGTATACCACCGTCCGACCAGTCCATAGTAACGGTGTCCCACGACGTCCAGCTCTGCACATCAGAAGACAGCAGAGCTGTCATCCCGGCGCAGCACAGCTGATTACCTGTTCCCCCCTTTCCCCGGGTGGACGTCACGACTGGTTTTACGGCCGGATTACCCGCAGTCACGCAGTTATCGCGAAAAACTCATGTGACCGCCAGGGAAAAGATAATGGCGGCCACAAGCATCCAGGCGGGACCGCCGGAGATCTTCGCCAGGTAAGGCCGCGACCCTGAAGACCCGACCAACGGACCTCCAGTGACAGGACCAAATCCGTTTTCCGGTAATCCGATATGACAAAAATCGTATTGATCGAAAGCCCGATACAGCTAATACGCCGAAAAACCCGAATTTTGCGTATCGCTCAACACTAAATTGCAATGTTTTTCTGATTGGCTCCTTCCACTATATTATTCCTTGTATTTTGTTTTTTTAATTACCTATACTAAGGGTGCTTCCCGCGCACCAGAAACACGTCTTTTTTTTACATTTTAAAACTGGCACATTACTGAATAAATTTATTATTTTAGAAGGTTGGTGTGGGACATTTCCCTGCTTCTTGTGTACACATAAAACATTTAAACTGTTAGTCTTCCTCTTCTGGTATAATGTCTATTGTGGTGAGTGCACTGACCCCAAAATCAAGAAGAAAAAGTTTCTGGGCCCACACCAACTTAACAACCCCCAACATTCTGGGCCATACCAAGTTTTTTCCTACACTCATTTAAGAGGTAGTCCCTTGTTAAAACCACAATCATTGCCATCCAAGTCCATGTGGAAAGTCAAGGTCCTTAGGCCCACAATTAACAGTAGGCATGAATCAAAGAATCTAGAAGGTGAGTTGGAAGGGACCTCCTGGGCCTTCTGGTCCAACCCCCTGCTCAAAGCAGGATTTTCTAAAAAACCCAGACAGATTCTATCCAGCCTCTTTTGAAGCTTCCATTGAAGGAAACCACCACCTCTTGTGGCAGCCTTTCCATCATTATCACCCTAACTGTCAAAAAGTTTTTCTAATACTAATCTGTGTCTCCTCCCATTCAGTTTCATCCCATTGCTTCTAGTTTCCCTTGGCAAATGAGAAAAAAAGATCCTTCTACAATGTACACCTTGAGATATTTGTAGACGCTATTAAAGTCTCCTCTCAGTCTTCTTTTTTGCAAGCAAACATTCCCAAATCCTCAACCGTTCCTCAAGGACATGGTTTGCAGACCATCACCATCTGGTGGCTCTTCCTGAACTTGCTCCAGTTTGTTGATGTCTTTTTTTAAAATTGGGCCCAAACTGACACAGTTTCCAGAGAGGCGACCAAAGAGGGAAGAGCAATAATGACCTCACGTATCTAGACTGATGCTTCGTTGATACATCCTAGAATTCATTTGCCTTTTGCTGCTGCATCACCTTTTTTTTGACTCATTTAATCGTGACAATTAGTAAACCCAAGTCTTTTTCCTGTGCTGTTATTACCCTATTCCTCCCTTTTTTGTATATGCTTTTTTCATTTTTATTGCCCAGATGTAGTACTTTGCATTTTTTTTTTCCATGTTAAATCCATTCGTTGTTGCTGCCCACTGCTCCAGTTTAGTAACTTTTTTGAATCCTCTCTCTCCTCCTTCTCTTATTAGCTACCCCCCTGCTTTGTGTCATCAGCAAATTTGATCATTTAACCCCAATTCCTTCATCTAAATCATTATAAAGTGTTGAACAATACAGGGCCCAAACGAGCCTTGTGGTACCCCCTTTGAACATTCTTCCAAGGATGTGCAGCCATTTACAACCACTCTTTTTCCATACTAAGCCATTATGTTCCACCTAACATTCCTTTGTCCATTCCATACCTAGTCATTTTTTCAATAAGGATTGGTGAATACTTTTCAAATGTTTGCTAAAATCAAGATAACATATCTACAGCATTTCCCGACCCCCCAGCAGTGATTCTGTCAAAAGGAAATTAAGTTAGTCTGACAATTATTTAGTTACAAACCCATGCTGATCTGTTTAATCACTTATTCTTTCCAGTACTTGCATACATTTCTTTAAAATTTTTCAAAGATCTTTCCTGGTATAGAAGTCAACTCACCGGCCTTAGTTCCCTGGGTCCACCTTCTTCCCCTTTTTAGTTCAGTTCTTTCATGGACCATATGACCTGGTCTCACCACTTGGGACCCTGGCACAGGGTGTCAAGTCCCTTGTACTAACGGTCGTTGGCTTATATAAAACCCTCCGTATTTCTGGAACATTGTCCATAAGGTTCCTCATCAGCTTTCAATACAAGGACAATTAACACAGTTCGTCCCAATCAATCCTAGGGTCATCCATTTCCATTCCTCCCCTCCCCCTTTTGCAAACAACAGTCCTTTAGTTCACATCCATACGCAAAAAAGTTTTCTGGCCCTTTTAAAGTTTTCAAGTCCCGCAAACTGGAGGGGGGGTTTTTCAACGGTGTAAAGCAAACTTGAATGGGGAAACAAACAAAAAACACATCCAGTCCTGACCGTATTGGGGTCCTTGGCACACTTTTACGGCCCCGCCCCAGGAACCAGGATAGTTCCTTTTAGTGGATTTTTCCTATGCAGCAGGCACAATTAATGTTTCTTTTTAGGTATCTTTTCACTTACACCACCTAACTAGGGCATCTTTTTCCACCTGCCCAACTGAGTCATTGATGGGGCCCTGGGAAAAAATCATGTGTCCCGGCCGAACACTGACCGCCTCAGTCACGGCAATTCCCTGGATGGAAGACATGCTGCAGGACCAAGATTCTCCACGCTATTCTGGGGGGTTTGGGTGGTGCTGGAAAGTGCAGTGTCAGGAGGTTTGGAGCCCTGGCTGAGGATTCAACATTCACCTTGAGCGGCCACCTGGCCCCACTTTCTCCGGCCACATTCTCTGAGAATCTTCTCTTCGGACGGATAATGGTCCCACGACCGCCTACCACCCCGGTCCATCTTCCTTGACAAATTTAAGGTGCTCTCCTGGCCCAGCAATTGAGCCCATGCGGCAAGGACCCAGGGGTTTTAAAAGGATTTATGTACCACTTCCTGGAATCATAATGCACATGATCCCCATTAATCGGGGCCCAGAGGACTGACCTGGGTCTGTACTCATTTTTCCTGCTTTTTTCTTTTTTGGATACCCGGGACACCCATGGGCCTTTGCGGTCGTCGGGCTTACTCCAGAAACATCTGGGAATGAGGATGGGGCGCATTTGGACTGGGACTCTAGGTGGCTGAGGGTACTTACGGCTACTGCCCCACCAGGGACTTCACCTGCTATCTGCCACGGGTTTTTGCCCCTCTGGTAAACCAATTTATTCGTAGGCCATCCGGGTTCAAGGGCCGACCTAACATTTCAGGCTTGAAAATTTTGACTCTGGGAGTTGAAAGTTTCAGACAAGCTTTGCAATTCCTAGCACTGCAGTCATTCTGGCCAAATCACCGCCCCAATGGCTTCATCTTCCCTTGGCCATTCGGCCCATCCGGGTCCACTAGGTACCAATGCTCCATTTTTCTCCAACTGCCACTCCCACTTCCTTTCACCAAAAATGGCGCCAGGCCTACCCACGTTACTTCCGGCTCCCCTTTCCTGGGTGGAGATATTTCTGGCTTACCTGCCTGTTTTCTGGCAGCTCCTCATCTTTTTTTGGCTTTTCTGCAATGACCATGGTTTCTTTTATTTCTCATGAGATTGGGGGCATCACTGCTCACCATGGCCTGTCTCTCTTGACGATTTTCGGGGCCTTCAGGTATCCCACAATGGTGGGTCCATCTACCATTTCACACCACTCACCCATTTTGTGCGGTTGATCTCTGGCATTTTACACAATGGGGTCACAGTCCCAGTGTGCTTACGGTGTGGGGTGCATAACTCACACTTGTAGGGCACAGGCCTCCGCTGTCCCAGGCTTCGTACTCAGAGCTGCCACACACAAACAGGGACATCGGTTCTTTGCAACAGTCAAAAAATTTACTAACAGTCTAAGTTCATCAGGTGTATACATAGGATAAGGTCCAGAATTCAACTTCCTTCCTCCTTAGTAAACTCTCTTCTGTTCTACCACACGTTCACTCTGGACTTCCCCTAACTCACTGGCTACCACCTCAGGGATTCATTTTCCCCTCGACAGTGCACCCAGACTGACCATTGCCCCCATGAAACCTATATCCACCGACTTCATGATGTTGTAGGACCAGGCATGCCCAGGTACCTGGCCCAAGCCCTACCTCCAACATTGTTGGAAAATTTCCATTAGGGATCTCCTTTTTGGTCCCCCCGCCCTAACGTTTGGCCCATTCGCCACAGAAATCCACCCCACCTAACCTGAACTCCCTCCACACTTCAATGGCTGAAACTGATCTCCTTCTATCCGGAAGTTTCTATTTTCTTTCAGCACATGTTACCTCGACTGGGCAAAACCCTAACCTTAACGATTTCCTATCTACATGCTAACCGTTCTATTCCTATGTTGCCCTAAAGCTTATTGTTGTGCTATATTCACTTTTTGCCCAAACGTTATAATGTACACACCTAATACAATTATAATGCTTTGTTATTAATAACACATTTACTTTTCAAATTTAAAACCGCACTACGTTTCACAAGTGTGTCTGTTGTCTTCAGGGCAAGAACAGTTACACAGTCCACATCTCAGCATGGACTCCAAATCCTGAATGCTCAATCAGTAAACGCTGTCTGAGACTGCCTTAAGGACTTGAGAGAAAAAAGGGGAGATGTCCCCCAGGTTTGATGCTTCATGAGGACAATACAAGGGCAGAGAAGATAATCGTTTTCCATTGCTGGACCGGAGAGCAAAACAGGGCAAATGTTTGGATGTGCATAGCTTAAAATTAGAAATAGTATTTGGCTCATAAACTAACTCTTCTTACCCCCTTTGAACAAAAAATATGTCAAATAAATTAATTTAAAAATGCTTTAAAATAAAATGAGACTCAAAATGGAGACTTTTGTGTAAAAGCCTTCAAGAAGGAAAGCCATGGGCGAAAGCAAAAGCGCAAACAGGTATGTTGCACACCCTTCAAATGTGGCAAACAAAAATAATACCCCAAGAAACTATAAACACAATAAGTATTAACTGCCAATATTCCTTACCGGAATACTAAGCCCACAGCAATGTGCTAAATTACAAATAAAACTATAAGCATATACTGTAAGTCCTTGGCGAAATAACGAGGCAATAAGCGCAATAAGTTGAACAGGCAAGCCGGCCGGGGCATGCCTGAACGCAAAAAAGCAAAGGTAATGCGGCCACAGTACACCTTGCCATGGTGGGACAAGCTTTAACCTTTTTTGATCAAAACAGTGTTTACAAGTACCCGTTTTAATTATTTTAGTGCATTTGCTTTTTTACTTATTTATTTTCATTAGGGTAATGTTATGATTTGGAGCTGAGGAGACGGCAAAAAAGGAAATCCACCAAAGGTTGGAATCTATGGGATTGCGTACCCGACTAACCACCACAAC
>JARQOD010011112.1:0-24672 GCA_033576555.1 Oophaga sylvatica
ACGTTAGAAGTAAAATTTCTTCGATATAACTTGCGTTTATTTTTGAAAAAAACGCAAATATGGCAAAAAATTTTACAATTTAGCAATTTTCAATTTTGAATTTTTATTCCCTTAAAACAGAGAAATATATCACATAAAATAGTTAAGAAATAACATTTCCCACATGTCTACTTTACATCAGCACAATTTTGGAACCAAAATTTTTTTTTTTTAGGAAGTTATAAGGGTTAAAAGTTGACCAGCGATTTCTCATTTTTACAACAAAATTTACAAAGCCATTTTTTTTAGGGACCACCTCATATTTGAAGTCACTTTGAGGGGTCTATGTGGCAGAAAATACCCAAAAGTGACACCATTCTAAAAACTGCACCCCTCAAGGTACTCAAAACCACATACAAGAAGTTTATTAACCCTTCAGGTGCTTCACAGGAGCTGAAGCAACGTGGAAGGAAAAAATGAATATTTAACTTTTTAGCCACAAAAATGATCTTTTACAAACTTTTTTTTTATTTTCACAAGGGTAAAAGGAGAAAATGGACAGATAACGTTGTTGTGCAATTTCTCCTGAGTATGTCAATACCCAATATGTGGGGGAAAACCACTGTTTGGGCACACGGCAGAGCTCGTAAGGGAAGGAGCGCCGTTTGACTTTTTCAAACTTAAATTGGCTGGAATTGAGATTGGACGCCATGTCGCGTTTGGAGAACCTCTGATGCGCCTAAACAGTGGAAACCCCCCACAAGTGACACCATTTTGGAAACTAGACCCCCTAAGGTACTTATCTAGATCTGTTGTGAGCACTTTGAACCCCCAAGTGTTTCACAAAAGTTTATAATGCCTGGATGTGAAAAAAAAAAAAACAATTTTCCACAAAAATGATTTTTTAGTCCCAAATTTTTGAATTTTCCCAAGGAAATTGGACCCCAAAAGTTGTTGTCCAATTTGTCCTGAGTACGCTGATACCCCATATGTGGGGGGGGGAAACTGCTTGGGCGCACGGCGGGGCTTGGAAAGGAAGTAGTAACGTTTTGGAATGCAGACGTTGATGGGGGTCATGTTCCGTTTGCAGTGCCCCAGATGAGCCTAAACAGTGGAAACCCCCCACAAGTGACCCCATTTTGGAAACTAGACCCCCTAAGGAACTTATCTAGATCTTTGGTGAGCACTTTGAACCCCCAAGTGCTTCACACAAGTTTATAATGCCGGGCATGAAAATAAAAAATCCTATTTTTTTCCCACAAAAATTATCTTTTAGTCACTAATTTTTTATTTTCCCAAGGGTAACAGGAGAAATTGGACCACAAAAGTTGTTGTCCAATTTGTCCTGAGTACGCTGATATCCCATATGTGGGGGGGAACTGTTATGTTTCGGTAGCTGAGGAGTGCAGGCAAAAAAGGAAATACACCAGAGCAGTTGGAATCTATGAGATTGCAGTACCCTGACTAACCACCGCAACTAGAGGCAGCCGTGGAGCGTTCCTACGTTGGTCCTAGACGCCTCGTCACAGCCTGAGAAACTAACTACACCTAAAGATAGAAATAGGAAAGCTATCTGCCCCGTAGCAGAACCCCAAAGATAATAGAAAGCCCCCAAACATGTAATGGTGGTTAGACAAGAGGAAATACTGACACAGAAAGAAAATAGTATGAGCAAACGCTGGGGCCCAAACTATCTAAATAGAAAAGGACAGGAAGGGTACTTACTGCAATCCCAGAAAACCCTGAAAAACACCAACTCTACTAATTTCAAAATCACCTGAGATCACACGACCTCTACCACCTAAATTAGTTCTCTGGTGTAACAAAAATCAAAACAGCAGCCACTGAAAAAAAACTGGAAAAAGCAAAAGTACAAAACACAGTGGCTGGACTAAACTGAGAGGGCAAAAGCCCCCGGAGGGACCCAGAAGGCCCCCACAGAAGTGCAGGACCAAATGCAAAAATATAGCAAAAACACAAAATAAGAAATTGTCTTATCTGATAGCAGGAGATGCAGACACGACACAGCAGGCTACAAGGGAAACTGGAAAGAAGGATTCAGACCAGAACAATTGATCACCGGCAACCCTGATGGGAAAATGATTCCCTTAAATAAGACCAATCAGTAACACCTGATTCCCAGTCCATACAATCCTCACTAGTACCGCTTGTAACCACCAGAGGGAGCCTCTGCTCAGAACTCATCTCAAACCCATTCACAACAGTACCCCCCCCTTGAGGAGGGTCACCGAACCCTCATTTGAGCAACCAGGTCGGTCAGGATGAGTTCTATGATACGCACGGATAAGTCTCCTAGCATGGATGTCCGAAGCAAACACCCAAGAATTATCTTCCTGACCATAACCTCTCCATTTAACCAAATACTGGAGTCTTCGTCTAGAAAAACGAGAATCCAATATTTTCTCAACCACATACTCCAGATTGCCCTCAACCAAAACAGGGTCAGGAGGCACAGCAGCAGGAACCACTGGCTCAACAAACCTCTTCAACAAGGACTTGTGGAACACGTTATGGATCTTAAATGTCCCTGGAAGAAGCAAACGAAAAGAAACAGGATTAATAATCTCCATGATCTTATAAGGTCCAATGAACCTAGGCTTAAATTTAGGAGATGCTACTCTCATAGGAATATTCTTTGAGGACAACCAGACCAAGTCCCCCACTTTAAACCGAGGACCATCAGTCCTATGCCGGTTAGCAAACCGCTGGGCCTTCTCCTGGGAGAGGGACAACCTCTCCACTACCTGGTCCCAAATCTGCTGCATACGCTCAACAACAGAGTCAACACCTGGACAGACAGAAGCCTCCGTCTGTCCTGAAGAAAATCAGGGTGAAACCCAGAATTACAGAAAAACGGAGACATCAAAGTGGCAGAGCTAGCCCTATTATTAAGAGCAAACTCAGCCAAAGGCAAAAAAGAGACCCAGTCATCCTGATCAGCAGACACAAAGCATCTTAGATAAGTCTCCAATGTCTGGTTTGTTCTCTCAGTTTGACCATTGGTCTGAGGATGAAATGCCGAGGAGAAAGACAATTGAACACCCCGTTTAGAACAAAAAGTCCTCCAAAATCTGGAAACAAACTGGACTCCTCTGTCAGACACAATGCTCTCAGGAATGCCGTGTAAACGAACCACGTGCTGAAGGAACAACGGCACCAATTCAGAGGAGGAAGGCAACCTAGGCAATGGCACAAGATGTATCATTTTGGAAAACCTATCACAAATTACCCAGATGGTGGTCATTCTCTGAGAAACAGGAAGATCGGAAATGAAATCCATAGAGATATGGGTCCATGGTCTCTTGGGCACAGGCAATGGCATCAACAAACCACTAGAGCGAGAGCAAGGCTTGGAGCGAGAGCAAGTCCCGCAGGACTGCACAAATTCCCTGACATCGCGAGACAAGGTAGGCCACCAAAAGGACCGACTAACCAAGTCTCTGGTACCAAAAATTCCGGGATGCCCAGCCAATGCGGAACAATGAATCTCAGACATCACACTCTTTTTCCATTGGTCCGGGACAAACAATTTTCCAACAGGGCAGCGCTCGGGCCTATCCTCCTGACACCCCTCCAGAGCAAGTCTCAAATTGGGCGAGATGGCGGAAAGAACTACACCCTCCTTCAAAATAACAGAGGGATCAGATAGCTCAGGAGAGTCCGCAAGGAAACTCCTCGAGAGGGCATCCGCCTTAACATTCTTAGTGCCAGGAAGAAAGGAAACCACAAAATTAAAACGTGTGAAAAACAAGGCCCACCTGGCCTGTCTAGGATTGAGTCGCTTGGCAGATTCCAGATAGACCAGATTCTTATGGTCCGTAAGGACCACCACCTGATGTTTGGCTCCCTCCAGCCAATGTCTCCACTCTTCAAAAGCCCACTTCATGGCCAATAACTCTCGATTACCCACGTCATAATTACGTTCAGTAGGAGAAAATTTTCGAGAGAAAAAGGCACAAGGGTTACTTTTAGAGGTCTCTGGATCTTTTTGGGACAAAACGGCACCTGCCCCAATTTCAGAGGCATCAACCTCCACCTGAAATGGCAGAGAAACATCAGGCTGCCGTAGAACAGGAGCAGAAGTGAATCTCTGCTTAAGTTCCTGAAACGCAGAGACTGCCTCAGGAGGCCAATTCACCACATCAGAACCCTTTCTGGTCAAATCAGTTAATGGTTTAACAATAACCGAGAAATTACCAATAAATTTACGATAAAAATTGGCAAAACCCAAAAATCTCTGAAGAGCCTTTAATGAAGTAGGTTGGACCCAATCACAGATGGCCTGAACCTTGACCGGGTCCATTTCAATAACAGATGGGGACAAAATGAATCCCAGAAATGAGATCTTCTGTACGCCAAAAAGACACTTTGATCCCTTCACATACAGAGCATTCTCTCTCAAAATCTGGAATACAGTTCGAACATGTTTCACATGAGAGTCCCAGTCATTAGAAAAAATCAAGATATCATCCAAATAAACAATCAGAAACTTGTCCACAAAATCCCTGAAAATGTCATTCATGAAGGACTGGAAGACGGAAGGAGCATTAGTGAGCCCAAAGGGCATCACAAGGTACTCAAAATGCCCTTCAGGGGTGTTAAATGCCGTCTTCCATTCATCCCCGTGCTTAATGCGAATAAGGTTATACGCCCCCCTGAGGTCAAGCTTGGTAAACCAAGTAGCGTTTTTCACCCTGGAAAACAGGTCAGAAATCAAGGGTAACGGGTATTGATATTTCACAGTAATATTGTTCAAGAGACGATAATCAATACACGGCCTTAATGAACCATCTTTTTTGGCCACAAAGAAAAAACCGGCACCTAAGGGTGAAGAGGATGGTCTGATATGACCCTTCTCCAATGATTCCTTGATATAAGACCGCATAGCGTCATGTTCAGGTACAGACAAGTTAAAAAGGCGACCTTTAGGGAATTTACTACCTGGCAGTAATTCAATAGCGCAGTCATAGCTCCTATGGGGAGGTAAGGATGCAGATTTACTTTCGCTAAACACATCAGAAAAATCAAACAAAAAGTCAGGAACATCCTCAGCCTGGGGAGGCAGAAAAAACAGGAGTGTTGGCACTAACACATTGGCAGCCCCAACTGGTTACAGACACAGATTTCCAATCCAAAACAGGATTATGAGACTGTAACCAAGGGAAACCCAGCACTATAATGTCATGCAGATTATATAGAACCAAAAATTTGCAGCACTCCTGGTGATCAGGTTCAACCCTCATTATCACCTGAGTAGAAAACTGGGGTTTATTCTCAGCCAAAGGGGTAGAATCGATCCCCAGTAAAGGAATAGACTTCTGTAGGGGTATCAAGGAAAACCCACAACGTTTAGCAAAATCATAATCCATCAGGTTAATAGCTGCTCCAGAATCAACGAAAGCCTGAGCAGAAAATGAGGACAGAGAGCATATCAGAGTGACAGTTAATAAAAACTTAGTCTGAACACTACCCAAGACAACTGAGCGTGCAAAATGTCTTCCCCGCTTAGCGCAGACTGAAATAGCATGAGAGGCATCACCACAGTAGAAACATAACCCATTGCGCTTTCGAAACTCATGACGCTGTGCCCCAGACACCACTCCATCACACTGCATGGGCTCAGCAGCTGGCTCACAAGGCAACACCACTCCACGCATACTTCTCCGCTCACGCAAACGTCTGTCAATTTGAATCGCTAATGACATAGAATCATTGAGACCAGAGGGACAGGGAATCCCACCATAACATCCTTTACATTATCCGACAGACCCTTCCGGAAAAGGGCCGACAAAGCGTCGTCATTCCATTTGGTCAGGACTGCCCACCTACGGAATCTCTGACAGTATAACTCAGCGTCATCAAGCCCCTGATTTAATGCTAACAAGGCTTTCTCAGCTTGATCAGTGACATTAGGCTCATCGTACAATAACCCCAAAGCCTGAAAAAACGCATCAACATCACTCAAAACAGGATCCCCAGGTATCAGGGAAAAAGCCCAATCCTGAGGATCGCCGCGCAGGAGAGAGATGATAATTTGAACCTGCTGCGCTGCGTTTCCTGAGGACTTAGATTTTAAGGCAAGAAACAATTTACAATTATTTTTGAAATTCTGAAACTTAGCTCGATCCCCTAAAAACAAATCTGGCATGGGGATCCTAGGTTCCACAACAGGCAACCCAGCAAGATAGGCAGCAATACTCCGAACCTCAGTGGCAAGCTGATCCACACGGCCAGACAACTGTGCAAACTCCATTGGGAGAAAAGATCCTCCCCAGGACCCAGAGATACAGAGGGAAAAAAAAAAAAAAAATGCAACAAACAGAAAAATATCTCTGACAACTTTTCTTCCTTCAAAATATTTTTTCCCTTCTGTGAGTACCATACAATTTTTATGGCCGGTGATACTGTTATGTTTCGGTAGCTGAGGAGTGCAGGCAAAAAAGGAAATACACCAGAGCAGTTGGAATCTATGAGATTGCAGTACCCTGACTAACCACCGCAACTAGAGGCAGCCGTGGAGCGTTCCTACGTTGGTCCTAGACGCCTCGTCACAGCCTGAGAAACTAACTACACCTAAAGATAGAAATAGGAAAGCTATCTGCCCCGTAGCAGAACCCCAAAGATAATAGAAAGCCCCCAAACATGTAATGGTGGTTAGACAAGAGGAAATACTGACACAGAAAGAAAATAGTATGAGCAAACGCTGGGGCCCAAACTATCTAAATAGAAAAGGACAGGAAGGGTACTTACTGCAATCCCAGAAAACCCTGAAAAACACCAACTCTACTAATTTCAAAATCACCTGAGATCACACGACCTCTACCACCTAAATTAGTTCTCTGGTGTAACAAAAATCAAAACAGCAGCCACTGAAAAAAAACTGGAAAAAGCAAAAGTACAAAACACAGTGGCTGAACTAAACTGAGAGGGCAAAAGCCCCCGGAGGGGACCCAGAAGGCCCCCACAGAAGTGCAGGACCAAATGCAAAAATATAGCAAAAACACAAAATAAGAAATTGTCTTATCTGATAGCAGGAGATGCAGACACGACACAGCAGGCTACAAGGGAAACTGGAAAGAAGGATTCAGACCAGAACAATTGATCACCGGCAACCCTGATGGGAAAATGATTCCCTTAAATAAGACCAATCAGTAACACCTGATTCCCAGTCCATACAATCCTCACTAGTACCGCTTGTAACCACCAGAGGGAGCCTCTGCTCAGAACTCATCTCAAACCCATTCACAACAGGGAACCACTGTTTGGGCGCACGGCAGAGCTCGGAATGGAAGGAGCACCATTTGACTTTTTCCAACCAAAATTGGCTGGAATTGAAATTGGACGCCATGTTGCATTTGGAGAGCCCCTGATGTAACTAAACAGTGAAAACCACCCACAAATGACCCCATTTGGGAAACTAGACCACCTAAGGAACTTATCTAGATCTTTGGTGAGCAATTTGAACCCCCAAGTGCTTCACACAAGTTTATAACGTAGAGCCGTAAAATAAAAAAATCATATTTTTTCCACAAAAATTATCTTTTCACCCCAATTTTTATTTTCCCAAGGGTAACAAGACTCCAAAAGTTATTGTGCAATTTGTCCTGAGTGCGCTGATACCCCATATGTGGGAGTAAACCACTGTTTGGGTGCATGGCAGAGTTTGGAAGGGAAGGAGCGCCGTTTGACTTTTTCAACGCAGAATTGGCTGGACGCCATGTCGTGTTTGGAGAGCTTCTGATCTGCCTAAACAGTGGAAACCCCCACAAATGACACTATTTTGGAAACTAGACCCCTCAAGGAACTTATCTAGATGTGTGGTGAGAACTTTGAACCCCCAGGTGTTTCACTAAAGTTTATAACGTACAGCCGTAAAATAAAAAATCTTTTTTTTTTTTTTACAAAAATAATTTTTTCGCCCCCAATATTTTTTTTTCACAAGGGTAACAGGAGAAATTGGACCCCAAAAGTTGTTGTCCAATTTGTCCTGAGTACGCTGATACCCAATATGTGGGAGAAAACTACTGTATGGGTGCACGTCAGGGCTTGGAAGGGAAGTAGTGACGTTTTGGATTGCAGACTTTGATGGAATGGTCTGGGGGTGTCATGTCGCATTTGGAGAGCCCCTGATGTGCCTAAACAGTGGAAACCCCCACAAGTGACCCCATTTTGGAAAATAGACCCCACAAGGAACTTATCTAGATGTGTGGTGAGCGCTATGAAGCCCCAAGTGCGTCACAGAAGTTTATAATGTACAGCCGTAAAAACAAAAAAATTTTGTTTTTTTTTTACAAAAATGATATTTTCGCCCCCAGTTTTTTATTTTCCCAAGGGTAACAGAAGAAATAGGACAAATTACACAATAACTCTTGGGGTCTAGAGTACGCTGATACCCCATATGTGGGGGTAAACTACTGTTTGGGCGCATGGCAGAGCTCAGAAGTGAAGGAGCACCGTTTGACTTTTTCAACGCAGAATTGGCTGGAATTGAGATCAGACGCCATGTCACGTTTGGAGAGCCCCTGATGTGCCTAAACAGCGGAAACCCCCCAATTCTAACTCCAACCCTAACCCCAACACACCCCTAACCCTAGTCCCAACCCTAACCACAAACCTAACCCTAACACACCCCTAACTCTAATCCCAACCCTAACCCTAATCCTAACTTTAGCGCCAACCCTAACCCTAACTTTAACCGCAACCCTAACCCTAATGGGAAAATGGAAATAAATACATTTTTTATATTTTATTATTTTTCACTAACTAAGGTGGTGATAAAGGGAGGTTTGAATTACTATTTATAGCGGGTTTTTATGATTGGCAGCTGTCACGCTAAAAGACGCTTTTTATTGCAAAAATAGTTTTTTGCATCGCCACATTTTGAGAGCTATAATTTTTGCATATTTTGGCCCACAGAGTAATGTGAGGTCTTATTTTTTGCGGTACGAGGTGACGTTTTTATTGGTACCATTTTTGAGCACGTGACATTTTTTGATCGCTTTTTATATCGATTTTTGGGAGGTTAGAATGAACAAAAATAAGCAATTCATGAATTTCTTTTGGGGGAGGTGTTTATACCGTTCCGCGTGTGGTAAAATTCATAAAGAAGTTTTATTCTTCGGGTCAGTACGATTATGGCAATACCTCATTTATATCATTTTTTTATGTTTTGGCGCTTTTATAGAATAAAAACAATTTTATATAAAAAATAATTATTTTTGCATCGCTTTATTCTGCGAGCTATAACTTTTTTATTTTTTCGCTGATGATGCTGTATGGCGGCTCGTTTTTTTGCGGGACAAGATGACGTTTTCAGCGGTACCATATTTATTTATATCGGTCTTTTTGATCGCGTGTTATTCCACTTTTTGTTCGGCGGTATGATGATAAAGCATTGATTTTTTGCTTTGTTTTTTTTTTTTTTTTAAGGGGTTCACTAAAGGGGTTAACTAGTGGGACAGTTTTATAGGGGGGGTCGTTACGGACGCGGCAATACTAAATATGTGTACTTTTATTGTTTTGTTTTTTTTATTTACAGGAAGAAATGAATTTATTGGGGAATATTTTTTTTTTTAAATTTATTCTGGAATTTTTTTTATAACATGTTTATTTTTATTTTTTTAACTTTTTTACTTTGTCCCAGGGTGGGACATCACTGTATTTTATCAGATCGCTGGTGTGACAGTGTGCACAGCACTCTGTCACACCAGCGATCGCACAGGCATAGCTGCAGGCTTCTCAGTGCCTGCTCCCAGCAGGCACTGAGGAAGCCGCCTCCCTCCAGGACCCCGGCGCCATCTTGGATCCGGGTCCTGGGAGGGAGGAAGCCCTCAGAACAGCGCAATCACATCGCGCTGGTCTGAGGGTCTCAGGGGGCGCGCAGGGAGCCCCCTCCCTGCGCGATGCTCACCTGTGTCCCCCGTACACCGCGATCATGTTTGATCGCGGTGTGCCAGGGGTTAGTGTGCCAGGAGCGTTCCGTGACCGCTCCTGACACACAGTCACGGGTGTCAGCTGTGATAATCAGCTGACACCCGGCGGCGATTAGCTGCGCTCCCCTCGGGAGCGCAGCTGATAGCCTATGACGTACTATCCTGTCCATGGTCAGATTGGCACTGGTTTCATGGACGGGATAGTACGTCTGATGTCAGAGAGGGGTTAAGGGAATAAAAATACAAAGTTTGAAAATGGCAAAATTTTCAAAATTTTCGCGATATTTCATTTTTTTCATAAATAAACGCAAGTTCTAGCAAAGAAATTTTACCACTATCATGAAGTACAATATGTCACGAGAAAACAATCTCAGAATCGCAAAGATCCATTGAAGTGTTCCAGAGTTATAACCTCATAAAGAGACAGTGGTCAGAATTGTTAAAATTGGCCTGGTCATTAACGCGCAAACCACCCTTGGGGGTTAAGGAGTTAATGGACCTTCAATAAACTCTATGGGGCTGATTCACTAATGTGCCGACACCAGAAATCTGGTGGCAAAAACACCTCTGTCACAATATTCAGAGCACCGCTATATGTCCGGGGTCAGACTTGCGAGAAACATGTATTTGTATGCAGTCGCACACTCCGGTCAGAGTGCCGGCGGCAGCGCCGGGTATTGATGCGAGAGACTCGCACGAGACTCGTGCGAGTTTCTCGCAAGTCTGACCCCGGCCTATATTATGGCTTCAATTTTTTCTTCATCCATTTTTTCTGATTGCGTCAAGTTGATGATACCAATATGATACCTATGAAAACTTCCGCTTATCACATAAAAGCAAGCCCTCCATCAGCAACATTAATGTAAAAAAGTTGTGGATTTTGGAAATAGCAACAGAAATAAACATTTATTTGTAAAAATGTCAAATTTCAAAATTATTTTTCACTAATGAAATTTTTTTTTTTGCAAATTTAGTATTACAGTAATCATATTGACCTAAAGAATCATGTTGTCGGGTCATTTTTACCGCACAATGAACACTGTAAAAACAAAGCCCAAAAACAATGGTGAAATTAAATTTTTTCCACCATTTTACACCACTTGAATTTTTTTCCCCCTCTTTCCAATACATTGTATGGTAACATGACCATAGTGTCCTTCAAAATTACAATTTGTCCTGCAAAAAAAAATGTCGTTGCATGGCTGTCGTTATAATAATAAAAAATACGAATTTTGGTAAGATCTTACCTGTAAAATTCTTTTCAGCAAAGGAAGCAAGGGGACACTTCTTTACTTCTGGGTAGGGCGGAGCCAGATAGTAGGACTAACCTCAGGTTCTAAAAATGGGTGTTGTCCGGCCCCTCCAGCTCTGGCTCCTCCTGCCGTACACTCCAGTTTTGTACACAAGCTAAGGAGAAATAAATCACCAGCGGAGCGCCATAACCAAACTGACAGGATTCAAAAGAACAAGGTTATGCACATAACATGAATACCACACAGCTCAGGTACCACTCACAAAACCTGACCACTGGGATGAGCTGGCGATGCCGGAAAGAGCCGTAGAGCGCTGACCTCAGCTCAGAAACTCGCTTATCAGAGAGAGCCGCGCTGCATCTGAAACAACACCTTCTGCCTTATGGGAGGGAGAAGTGTCCCCCTTGCTTCCTTTGCTGAAAAGAATTTTACAGGTAAGATCTTACCAAAATTCGTATTTCAGCTGCAGATGGAAGCAAGGGGGACACTTCTTTACTTCTGGGATGTCCCAAAGCAGTACAAAAACAAGGGTGGGAAAAAACCTTAAACAGGCAGAAGCCAACACCTTGATACATGCGCAACAGGCGCAAAATAAACTTAACTAGAAGTTTTCAAAATACAGCCGCCTGAAGGACTCTGCGTCCTAAGGCCGCATCAGCGGAGGCACTGACGTCCACCTTATAAAACTTTGTAAAGGTGTGAACAGAACGCCAAGTCGCTGCTCGACAGAGCTGGGCTGCCGAAGCCCCTTGATGAAGGGCCCAAGAAGAGCCCACAGCTCTCGTGGAATGAGCCCGAATATTAATCGGCAAGGTTCGTCCATAACACGGTAAGCTTCCAAAATAGCTGACCGGATCCAACGAGCTATAGTATCTTTAGAAGCTCGTTGACCACGACGACGACCTGCTGGAATCACAAAAAGAGAATCCGACTTCCGGAAACTCTGCGTAACTGACAAGTAGAACTTCAATGCCCGCACTAAGTCCAATGAGTGCAAGGCCCGCTCCTTCGCATTCTTTGGTTCTGAACAAAGCGAAGGCAACACAATATCTTGATTGACATGGAATTGAGATACCACTTTAGGGAGAAAATCATGTCGCGTGCGAAGAACAACACGATCCGGGAAAAATTCCAAGAAAGGTGGCGAACATGAAAGAGCCGCCAACTCGGAAACCCGTCTCAAGGAAGTGACCGCCACTAGGAAAGCAACCTTCCAAGAAAGCAAAGAAAGATTAATAGCATCCATAGGCTCGAAAGGAGCACTTTGAAGAGCTTTCAAAACCAGATTAAGCCGCCAAGGCGACACAGGAGTTTTCCTTGGAGGAAACTGACGGGCTGCTCCGCGAAAAAAGGCACATACGTCCCTACGCGAGGCAATAGCTTTACGAAAAAGCACCGAAAGGGCAGATACCTGACCCTTCAGGGTACTGATTGCCAAACCCTTATCCAGCCCGTGCTGCAAAAAAACCAACAAGTTGGGTAATGAAAATTTCTTTGGATTCCTGGAAGAACCCAAACACCATGAAAAGAAGGATTCCCAAATCCTGTAGTAAATCCTAGTTGTAGCCGGACTTCTTGACGCTCTCATAGTGGCAATGACCTTTTCTGAAAACCCTTGACAGGTTAAAATCTCGGTCTCAAGAGCCAAGCCGTCAAACGCAGAGACCTCAGGCCCGGATGACACACGGGACCCTGAGTGAGCAAGTCCGGTCGAAGAGGCAGAGGAAAAGGAGGCGCCGCCAGAAGCGACATCAGTGTGGAAAACCACGTCCTTCTCGGCCAATCTGGGGCTATCAGAATAGCCGGAACCCTCTCCAGCCTGACCCGACGTAACACAAGCGGCAGCAAGGATATCAGTGGGAACACATAAACCAGCTGGTATTGGCTCCACGGAACCACCAGCGCATCCACTTCCACCGCGGTCGGATCCCTGTATCTGGACATGAAAGTTGGTAACTTGGCATTGATCCTGGAGGCCATCTAGTCTACTTGAGGAGTCCCCCATCGGGAGCACAGAAGTGCAAAGATTTCCGGATGAAGACTCCATTCTCCTGAATCCATCCTCTCTCGGCTGAGAAAGTCTGCCTGGATATTCTGAACTCCTGGTATGTGAATCGCAGAAATGGCCGGCACATGAGCCTCGGCCCATATCAGAATCCGAGATACCTCCGACATGAGTCTGGAGCTCCTCGTCCCGCCTTAATGGTTGATATACGCAACCGCCGTAGCGTTGTCCGTCTGAACACGAACTGGTAATCCGCTCAAAGGGACCGTCCAATGTTGGAGGCAAAGAAAAATTGCCCTCAATTCCAGGATGTTGATCGGTAACACCGATTCTTCCGGTGACCAAACTCCCTGAATCCAGAGATTGTTCCAAACTCCCCCCCAGCCCGTCAGGCTGGCATCGGTGGTCAAGACCGACCATGACAGGGGAAGAAAAGATTTTCCCAGGAAAAACCGTTCCGGACGTAACCACCAGTCCAGAGACTCTCGCACTTTGCGGGAGATTAAAACCCTGCAATCCAGTGTTTCCTGTGCACGATTCCATCTCTTCAAAATGAAGCTTTGAAGCGTTCTGCAATGGAACTGAGCAAACGGAAGAGCTTCCATCGAAGCGACCATTAACCCCAGAAGGTGCATACATCTTCGAAGGGATACTGTCGTTGAGGACTGCACAGTCTGTGCCAGACAATGGATACTGGTTTGCTTGTCCTTTGGCAGAAAAACTACCACTTTCGCTGTGTCGAAAATCATGCCCAAAAACAGGATTGACTGAGAAGGCTCCAGGGATGACTTCTCCCAGTTGATCAGCCACCCGAAATCCTCCAGGAGCTGAAGGGATAAATCGCGAGCCGTCACTGCCTCCTCCTTTGAGGATGCCACAATCAGAAGATCGTCCAGATAAGGAAGTATCATGATCCCTTGTCTCCGAAGCATTGCCATAAGAGGTGCCAGCACCTTTGTAAAAACTCGGGGTGCCGAAGCCAACCCGAAAGGGAGGGCCACAAACTGGTAATGGTCCTGACCTATGGCAAAGCGCAGAAAGCGCTGATGAGATCTTCCGATGGGAACGTGTAAATAGGCGTCGCGAATATCTATGGACACCGGAAAATTGTTCTGTGACAGGGCAGTCACCACTGAGCGAAGCGACTCCATGCGGAACTTTTGGGTGTAAACATGCCGATTTAACCTCTTGAGATCCAGAATGGGACGAAACTTTCCCTCCTTTTTGTGGGACCACAAAGAGGTTGGAATAATATCCCCTTCCCCGGTCTTTCGGAGGAACTGACACTACTACACCCTTCTGTAGTAAGGAATCGACTTCCTGCCGCAGAGCGGTCAATAAGTCGGGATCTGACGGAACGCAAGACTGACAGAATCTTTCTGGAGGGCGAGAGAGAAACTCTATGAAATAGCCTGCCGACATTATTCGTGTCACCCAGGAGTCTGAGACGCGGGAGACCCAAACCGCTTGAAACAGGAGCAGGCGCCCCCCCACTCGAGAATCCTCGAGTGAACTTCTGGCGTCAGTCCGTTTTGGCGGGCTTTTTGTCAGATTCCCGCTTGTCATTGCGCGGGTATTGTTTCCAAGAAGCGTTAGACTTTTGGGAAGACTTTTTCCCTGAAAAGGTGGGACGACCCGATCCCCAAGAGGAGTGACCGGCTCGCCCCCTGCCACGAAAAAAACCGCCGGTTACCATAGGATCCGGTCCTGCCAAAAGCAGCCGTAGCTGCCCTACGCTGAGGCAACGCTGACTCCTTAGCCTTAGCCTTAGCAATCAATTCCGTGAGGTCAGAGCCGAAAAGCTGACCACCTTTGTAAGGCAAAGAAAGCAAACCTTGTTTGGAGACCGCATCTCCAGTCCACTGTTTAAGCCACAACGCTCTTCTATCAGTGATTGTAGAAGCCTGAGCTCTGGATATTAGGGAAGCCATATCCAAAAGAGCGTCACAGACATATTGGTCTGATTCTTCTATTAACTTAATGATCTCATCTATTGCCTGTAAAGAAGACCCATCCTGCATGGATATCCGCAGGCGAGCTGTCCAACCCATGGAAGCTCTAGAAGCACAATAGGAAGATAAAGCCACTCTAAAGGCCTGACCAGCAGCTTCATAGCCGGCCTTGGCCGCCATCTCTGACTTTTTGTCCAGCGCATCCTGCAAAGTAGCTTTTCCTTTGACGGGAAGCATAGAAGCTTTCTTAAGCTTGGATAAAGAAATATCCACCTCAGGGGACGGAATGCAGCTAGCAAATAGGTCTGCTGGACAAGGATACAAGGTTTCAAACAACCTTGTCCCCTGAAAACGCTTGTCTGGACAAACGCGTTCCTTTTCTACTTTCTTAGAAAACTCACTCATAGCTGGCATCGCTAAACGTGATCTTTGCGACCCATGGTACCATCTGGGAATACCTTCATCATCATTCATGTCCTCAGGTACTTGCAGTACCTCTCGTATGGCTCTGACAAAAGCATCTATACGGCCCGACAAGGAAGCAGAGTGCTCCTGAAAATCCTCTCTGCCCGAATCAGAACATTCTCCCTCAGAAACTGAAGGAGAACTCCCCCTCGCAGACAAATCTGAGTCACTTAGTGGGGAGGGCATAGCAATCCTGGGACGCTTTTTGCTATGAGAAGGTCTAGAGGATACCCACTGACCCAAAAGGTCAGAAAGCCCACTAATAGCAGTAGTGAGCATATCAAACTTGGCATCATAGCGACCTCCAATAGTGGCGCTAGAAGGTGCAGAGGATTCCATCGTGTCAGAAACGCGGGGCTGGTCCTGGAGAGGACGAGGAAGACGATCAGCCTCCTGACTCAAATCTGACATGCCGGTTATTCAGATGGTAATAGTGATGAGAAATAACCAGAGCAGTGTGGTCTCACACAGTAGCAAAACGCTGAAGGGTTAACTTCTTTAAAAGCAAAAGAATACCCCAGCAGTGAAAAACGGCGCCCCCCCCGCTGCAGACAGCTCACAGACCGTTACTGAGGGATACAATGTCCCAATGATCAGAAAACTGCAGCGCTGCGCTAGAGAGCGCAAACAGCAAAAAAATGCTGCGGGAGGCTAAAGGGTTAAGCTGCTACCTAAGCGATAGCAGCGACTCACCCGGCTGGCTTGGTGTTGTCTCAAATGCCTGTGTACAGAAACGGAGGAGAGGAGACCAGGAGAGCTGTAATGGCTGCCGCAGAGAGCAGGAAGAGAAGGAGCCAGTCACTTCCTGCAATCAGAAAGCCGGGAAAGCCCGAAGCCACGCCCCCTCTCTGCTCAGTCAAAAAAAAAAAGTGCGGGAGATCTTTTGCACTCCTCTCCCTGTACACTGTAACGGTGCTGCAGCGCCGAAAACACACAGCACATATTAAATAAAAAATCGCTCTCTTCTCTTTTTTTTTTTTTTTTAAAAAATGCCCAATCATGAGAAAATAGTGGGAAACACCAATAACAGTCAGCGCTGTCACCGCAGACGCTGTAATCACTCGCATATATCAAAATATAATGCAGATTACTCACCAGCCAAAAACGCCACAGGGACCCTCCACGGATATGTGACGCTGTGCCCATTGCTTCCCCATGAGAACAAGGAACGCAGTGACCCAGAACGTGGTATGCGTCCTGTCAGGGATAGCCACCTCTTCCCCCCGGGCCGGCAAGAAAATGTAATGACCACCATTTAGGGAATACATATTGCCAGGGGAGAGGATGGGGTCCAGCAGCGCTGGTACCCCTGATCCTCTAGACATAAAGTCCAGGACCCTGTCCGAGTAAAATAACAAACTCTTCTGAGGTGTTTTCTGAGGAGCTGCATTAGCAGCCGTCCTTCCTACTTGGACCTCAAGTCGAAACTGGAGTGTACGGCAGGAGGAGCCAGAGCCGGAGGGGCCGGACAACACCCATTTTTAGAACCTGAGGTTAGTCCTACAATCTGGCTCCGCCCTACCCAGAAGTAAAGAAGTGTCCCCCTTGCTTCCATCTGCAGCTGAAAAGCTATGGCTCTTGGAAGAGGGAAGGGAAAAAGAAAAGTGCAAAATGAAAATTAGGCAACAGTGGGGAGGAGATAATAATGTACATATTAACTAGTAATAAATAGCAAGTTCAAGTATCAAGTGGCAAAAGCTAATTAGTGCAACCAAAGTACATGCTGAGGGATGAGAAACACACCAGACTAATGAAGAGTAAAGCTGTGAGAGCTTCTTGTTGAAGACGCAGAAGCAAAAAATCCACCTGTCACCCTTTAGCACCTGTCATGTCCCCAAACTCTAAAACCCCTCTAAACCTTGTACAGCTGACTTACTGGAAGTGTGCAGCTACAGTTAAGAAAATCAGCTTTATCCTCCCTGCAGCTTTCAGTCATTGGGGCGATGCAGGGAGCGGTTACTGTCTGAGTACACAGTAAGTTCATCTATAGTCCAGTCAAAATACGGTTTTACCCGGAACAAATTCCCAGAAAGCGTTTTATGATTTTTTTATTACTATTATATATGGGGAACAACATATTAAAAGTTTTCCAAAAATTGATCACTACAAAGGTCCTAACTATGACGTCATAAGACGATGACAGCCATCGCACTAAAAATAACGAATATTTCCCTATTTCAAAGCTGTAGCTGTAGGTTACAGAAGAGTTTGCATTTTGTATACTATATATTTTCATATAACAATTTTTATACAAATTTTTATACTAACTACATGGACAGGCGAAGTCATGACGTCATCAATGACGTCATGACATACATGTACATTTCTAGAAATTATTGAATACACAGTGCATTTTAAGACCTACTTCATCACTGAATTAGCGTGTCAGGTCAATAGTCACTATTTTCATCATCAGACACTGCTTCCTCACTCATATTGTCACAATGCCCTTCTTGACATGGTCCGCATACCCGTGAACAGGTAAGTCCGTGTCTTTTGCAAGTGCACCAAAGTGTACTACAACCACGAGAACAATTGCAGTGAATTATTTTCAGAAGTGTTTCTGGCGGGGGTGAAGTATCCATCATCACTGGAACTAGACTGTTGTTCTGCAAGATTACCGAAGACGACCCCGGATGATCACAGTCTTTATGTAGCATGTGCATCATTCCATTCCAGCTCAGTGCAGGCTGTTTGAAACATAAAGACATCTTCCACAATACATCAACACGATGGTCAATGGCGTCGAGAAATGGCAAGGGCTTGAATTTTATGTTTCGCCGAGTGTGTTTTGCGAAACGGTATTCCCTTACATCAACTCTGCTTTGTTCAACTATCTCCAAGTCCGCAGTCTTCCGTCTGAGAACAGTGCGACTGACCTTCCTTCCTGGAGTCACAGTAACTACCATCCCCATGCCGTGGAAAGTCCCCTTCCCATCAAACGTGATGATATTATGATCGACGTTGTCCGCAGCGAACAGCAGTGCCGTATCCAGTCAGTCCATGGTACCACCGAGTACATCCTGGACAATAGAAGCGGCAGCGTTCTCCTCAAATCGCTGAACTTCCGAACATGATTAACAATATCCCATGGCTGAGAGACTGTCTACAAGAAATCGAGACCTGAAATGATGATGGAGCTGGACTGCTAACCCAAGCTGCAATGGAGCTACTACAGCCCTGGGACGTACAGCCTGAACAACTGATTGTCCAATGCTTGCAACCTTCCTGTGAATGTCCTTTCCAACGAAGAGGGTTTCAAGCAAGCAAAGCAAACTCAGGGGGAGATAATCTAAGGCAGACTGACATTCAAGCGAAGAAGTCTTCGGATATTCATTGGTTGAAGATGGGATGTTAGACTTGATATCGCTCTTATTAGTTTGGCCGCAGTCTCTATGATGGCTCTCTTCTGGGCTTCTTCATCCGTTTCCTGACTACGGAAATAGTCCCTCAGGATTATTCTGGTCTTTTCAAGGAACGTTACAATGTTAGGCAACCCTTCACACTCTGCTATGAATAGCGAATCGCCATACCTCTCCTCCAGCCTATACCTCAGCCATTTATTACTATAGGCAGCACTGTCTCCTTCTACAAGATACTCCGTCATTTTCTTTGCAAGATCTGTGACAGTCAGTCGCTCTTCATCGTTGTCCTTGAGAAATGCACACATTTTCAAGAACGCTTGATCTTGGTCCATGTTCATCGGCCTCCCTACCTTCCGCGGTTTCTTTGTAGTAGATCCACCACCATGACGCATAGGAATTCCGTAATTTGTCCTAATGTCACATGAACGATGATACAGACAGTCTGCAGCATGTAAGTCCTTCCCAAAGTATGTGATTCTCCCTTGAATGGTGATTGCCCAGTCATAATTACGCTGTTTGCAATGTGACAAGATGGACCTTACAAATCCATCCGTTTTAACAAAGCTATAGTCATCGAAATCACTACTAGATCTTGTCTGCACCACTTCATGTCCACAGAACAAACACTGCGTCGTGCTATCATAGGATCCAGTAGACACCCGTGTACCTCTCTTGGCAGGTGAACGATGAACGGAAGTAGCTTTCTTATGCAAGTCTATTTGCTTCTTGTTTATGTAGTTCATACGACATCTCTTGTGCACCACTGCTCCAGCAGCCACCACAGTGTTAACGCCCCTCTCAATACTGGCTTTATTGATCCCTTCAGCTCCTTTTGCACCAATCACCACTCTTTCTCCGTCATCTTCTACTTCATGGCTGCATAAGGTGCAAGTTTCTTGACTTTCCATCATTCTCAGCTCTGTAAAAGAATAGAAGATAAATAAATCATTAAATAATAAATATAATAGTAGTAGTAAAGAAATATGATATACACTGAAAGGCGAGTCGCATTTAACATTTTACAGTTTGGCGGCCATATTCTTTGACGTCACATTTGGACCCTTTGTGGTAACCCTGTCTCGGTAAAATTTTAGCATGTTTTTCCCTACATGTAATACTAAAAAAAAACAAAAAACGCTTTCTTTGAATTTGTTCAGTGTAAAGGTTTTTTTTTCGTATTTTGACTGGACTACTATATAGTGCCTTGCGAAAGTATTCGGCCCCCTGAAACTTTTCAACCTTTTCCCACATATGCTTCAAACAAAGATACCAAATGTAAATTTTTGGTGAAGAATCAACAAGTGGGACAGAATTGTGAAGTTGAACGAAATGTATTGGTTATTTTAAATTTTTGTGGAAAAACAAAAACTGAAAAGTGAGGCGTGCAATATTATTCGGCCCCTCTAACTTAATACTTTGTTGAGCCACCTTTTGCTGCAATTACAGCTGAAAGTCGCTTGGGGTATGTCTCTATCAGTAAATAACATTTCCCCCATGTCTATTTTACATCAGCATAATTTTGGACGCATAATGTTTTTTGTTAGGAAGTTATAAGGGTTAAAATTTAACCAGCGATTTCTCATTTTTACAACAAAATTTGCAAAATCATTTTTTTAGGGACCACCTCACATTTGACTTTGAGGGTGTATATGACAGAAAATACACCAAAATGACATCATTCGAATAACTGCACCCCTCAAGGTACTCAAAACCACATTCAAGAAGTTTGTTAACCCTTCAGGTGCTTCACAGGAATTTTTTTTAATGTGGAAGGAAAAAATAAACATTTACTTTTTTCACAAAAGTTTTCCTTTAGACCTTTTTTTTTTTTTTTTACTTTCGCAAGGGTAACAGGAGAAAATGGACCATACATTTTGTTGTGAAATTTCTCCTCAGCATGTCAATACCCCATATGTGGGGGAAATCTACCATTTGGGCACACGGCAGGGCTCAGAAGGGAAGGAGCACCATTTCACTTTTTGAATGTAAAATTTGCTGACATAATTAGCGGACGCCATGTCATATTTGAAGAGCCCCTGATGTGCCTAAACAGTGGAAACCTCCCACAAGTGACATCATTTTGGAAACTAGACCTGTTAGAGAACTTATCTAGATGTGTATTGAGCCCTTGAACCCCCAGGTGCTTCACAGAAGTTTATAACGTTAAGCCATGAAAATAAAAAAATCACATTTTTCCAGATAAATTATTTTTAGCTCCAAATTTTGCATTTTCATAAGGGTAACAAGAGAAATGTCTCCATATAATTTATTGTGCAATTGTGTGAAGATACCCAATAGGTGGAGAAAAAACAACTGTTTGGGTGCACGACAGGGCTTGGAAGGAAAGGAGCGCCATTTGACTTTTTGAATGTAAAATATGCTGGAATAATTATGGGTTGCCATGTTGCGTTTGGAGAGCCCCTGATGTGCCTAAACAGTGGAAATTCTCCACAAGTGACACCATTTTGAAAACTATACCCCTTTGGGAACTTATCTATATGTGCATTGAGCACCACAGGTGCTTCCCAGTTTACAATGTTAAGCCGTGAAAATAAAAAAAATCACATTTTTTCCCACAAAAATCTTTTTTAGCTACAAATTTTGTATTTTCACAAGTACAAAAAAGAAGAAAATGGACCCCAAAGTTTTTTGTGCAATTTCTCCTGAGTTCAGCAATACCCCATATGTGGTCGAAAACTACTTTTGACGCATAGTGCAAAGCTCAGAAGGGAAGTAGCGCCATATTACAGTGCAGATTTTGCTGAACTTGTTTGAGGGTGCTATGTTACATTCGCAGAGCCCCTGAGGTGCAAGAACAACAGAATCCCCCATAAGTGACCCCATTTTGCCAATTAAACCTCATCTAGGGTGTAGTGATTTTATTGACACCACAGGTGTGTCACAGACTTTTATACCATTGGGCAGTGAAGAAAAAATTATTTAGAGTTTTACCACCAAGATTTTGTGTTAGCCCTAAGTTTTACATTTTCATACTGGGAAATGGGTAAAAATGGCACCAGAATTTGTCCCACAATTTCTGCTGAATGTAGAAATTCACCATATGTGGCTGTACAGTACTACTTTGCCACAAGGAAAGACCCGGGAGGGACAGAGGGCTATTTGCCTCTTGGAGCGCAGATATTCATACACTAGTTTGTGGATTCCATATAAAGAGCTAAGTGCTAGAAAAGAAGAATCCCCCTCAAGTGACCACATTTTGGAAATTATAACCCTTTGGGAATTTATCTACAGATGTAGTGAAGATTTTGACTCCATGGGTGTTTTCCAGAAACAAGTGTAGGAAGAAGGACCCGGCCATGGGTACTTGCTCTGCGCCGGGTCCGGAACTGTCGGGGCTGTCTCCTCTGTTGCCTGGGGGAAAGCTTAGGCGACTGGACAAACCTTTGCACCAGGAAGCTGGGGGGCGTGGCTAAGCTGCAGCAGCACCAGCGCACGCGGAAGAAGTCAGACTTGGCGAGAATAGACAACCTGTTTGGAACAGACAGCGTGCAGAAAGAATTGTCTGTCGTGTACCGTGGCAGCGCAGGCCTGCGCCCGAGCGTCCCCGCTGACATCTGCAGAGACTGTAAGCATAGACTGGACCTGTGCCAGTTGGTCCCAGCAGGGCAAGCCGTCAAATGCTTGGGGACCGTTAGTGTTGCGTGCATCCAGCCTAAAAGAGACCGGGTGAGTGACTGTGAACTGCTTCGCCAAGAAAGAACGCCTCACACAGAAGAACAGCCGATCTGTTACAATTGTGGGGACAGTGGACATTTCGCTTGGGGCTGTGCACGACGCGGAAGGTCTCTCCAACACCATCCGTTAAACTAGCGGGTTCCGTGGCTGGGGGACGCCACCTGTAGCCTGAGCAGTCAAGAAGGAGAACAAGAAGTCCCACAAGTTTAGTTTCCCTGAGTCCTCTGGTATGGGCCGAAATGGATGGTCAGGCCGTCCGCTGTCTAGTTGATACCAGTTCTCAAGTAACCACTATGCATGAGACTTACTTCAGATGTCATTTACCCCAGACAATGCAACCTGAATGGGGCCCAGTGATCAAGTTGACAGCTGCTAATCAGTTGTCCATCCTGGTCGCAGGGGTGGTGTGGATGCAAATCACGGTGTGTGGCAAAAATGTGGGCCGGAAAGGATTCGTGTTGACCGCTGGGATGCTAGCAATGGCCCCGCTGTGACTTTGGAGAAGAACGTTCTGAAAGAACTCGGGAATATCTTGGTCCACGAGCCGTCCAATGAGTTTTTGAATCGGTGGAGCCCCTGCACCCCTCAAACGAAAGTGTTCCAACATCTAATCCGGGAGGCCCAGGTCCAAGAAACCTCAGGTGAAGGGATAACCTTGGGTAAGGTAATCATCCCGGCCGCCGCCAATGTTGTACTACCACCAGGTCAAACTGTGATCACCCTGCCTATCCGAGCCTGTACCCCTCTTGAAGGAGTCGAAGTCCAGATAGAGCCAGCTCTTGTGGAGCAATTACCTCCAGGGCTCCTCGTTGCACGGACGTTAGCCACTGTTCACGACGGTAATGTACCAGTGCGATGTGTCAATCTTGGAGAAATCGACCTTACGCTTCCACACAAAAGAGAAGTAGCTCTGATTATGGGTATGCCGGAAGAATTGATACCCCAAAAAGCTGTATAGCTGGCAGTGGAATAGAGGGATCCCTGGACAGTGGCCGTAACAGTGTCCTCTGAACTAGAATCTAACCACCCAAGGAAGGATGTTGAATTCTGGAGCAGATGCGGGCCAAGATAACTGAACTTTCACCACAACAGGCGCAACATGTGGAAGCTATGCTGGAGCGATATCAGGATGTTTTTGCTCGTCATGAAGATGATTTTGGGTATATCACAGCTATCACCCACGAGATCCCTACGGGTAACACCGCACCCATTAGGGAGCGATATTGACAGATCCCACCACAAATGTACCAGAAGGTGAAGGGGATGTTTACCCAAATGTTTCAGAGTGAAGTGATCCGAGAAAGCCAAAGCCCGTGGACTGCCCCCATTGTTCTCGTACGACGCAAGGACAGGACTCTGCGTTTTCGTGTGGACTATCGGAAACTGAATGCCTGCACCGTGTGAGACTCGTATCCACTTACGAAAATTGAGGAATATTTGTTGGCTCTGGGAAACACAAAATACTTCTCGTCATTGGATTTGGCCAGTGGATATTGGCAAGTACCCATGTCCGAGCATAACCAGGTGAAGACAGCCTTCATACTTCCGATGTGGTTGTTCGAGTTCAACTGGATGCCTTTTGGCCTTGCTAATGCCCCTGGGACTTTCCAGCGACTGATGGAAAGATGTCTGGGAGACTTAAACTTCGAAGCAACTCTCATCTACGTGGATGATATCATCGTGTATGCAGCCACTTTTGAGGAACATCTGCAAAGGCTGGAACAAGTGTTGAGTCATTTACAGAAGCATGGCCTGAAAGTGAAGCCTCAGAAGTGTCACCTCTTCCACACAGATTGAATACCTGGGACATTTCGTCTCCGTTGAAGGGGTTAGATCTTCTCATGAGAAGATCGCAGCGGTGCAGGACTGGCCCACCCCGAAGACTGTAAAGGATGTTCAAGCTTTCCTGGGACACACTGGTTATTACCGACGGTTTGTGAAAGACTTAATTCGCATTGTAAACCCACTACTGGAGCTGTTGAAAGGAGTACCGTCTGGCGCAAA